>JACEII010000085.1:61368-93118 GCA_014332785.1 Antheraea mylitta
GTTATAACAGAAGAAGGATTCGTTATCTTTGATGAAGGACCCGGTTTCCCATTAGCATTGTTTTGTGATATACTGGATATCACTGGTGAAACATTGACAGAGCTAGAAGAAGTAGTTATAACAGAAGAAGGCTTTGTTATTTTTGATGAAGGACCCGGTTTCACAATAGGTGTGTTTTGTGATGTACTGGATATCACTGATGAAACATTGACATAGTTTGAAGATGTAGTTATAACAGGAGAAGGCTTCGTTATCTTCGATGAAGTGCCCGCTTCCACAGTAGGAGTGTGTTGCGATATGCTAGATATTATCAGTGAAACATTGACAGAGCTTAGAGATGTAGTTGTCATAGAAGAAGGCTTCGTTATCTTCAGTTTATTGGTATCTATAGTTTTTGTAGGAGGCGAAGTTAAAATATTCATATTTTGGTTACTAGATGTATTATTTGAATTCGCAATTTTTATTGTAGCATTATTTTGAATTGTTGAAGGCGAATATAATGGTACAGTCGCTTTTGAAGTTTTTGCACTTGAAATAATATTAGCTGAATGTTCGGTTATTTCGATAATGGCAGTAGATTTAGGTAATTTGCTTATACTAGAAGATACATTATTAGTGCTCGTTTTTGGCAAAATTTTATCACTTATGCTACTTGAATCACTTTCAAAAATTGTTGGTTTCATTGGAGCATCTTTTGTATCAAAGCAATCTCTTGTATTTTTATTGCCACTACCATGGTCAGAGGTACCATCTTCAACATACTTTGTCTTCAAAACTAATTCATTTAAATTTTCCGTTATTGTATATTTTTGGCGTGGTAATATTTTGTGTGTCGTTAAACCACTGACATCCTTTTTATTGTTATTACTTATAACGCTTTGATTAGTCGCAACATTGCACATTCCTTGGTTGTTCTTTAGTTGAGAATTAACAGCCTCCATATTTTTTAAGTTGGTGGGCTTTATAATTTCAGATGGTGTACTCATTTCCTTAAAAGTGGTTGATAGTTTTGAATCAGTTAAAATAGTTTCAGTAACAGTAGAGTGCACGATCGGAGATTTTATTGCGCTTACATTACTCCCATTTTTCAGTGTTGTACTACTCTTAACAACACTTACTTGGCTGGTTGGTAGTAAAATATTTTCCATATTATTTATCGTACTTACTGATTTCAATAAATCTGACTGTGTTGTTTTCCTTGCCTTTATAGAATCTTCTGCATTACAATTAGTAACAATAATTCTATTAATCATATTCTCTTGTGTTGTTACACTAATGACACTTTTACTTATTGTATCCTTGTATATAGACGTATTATGACTAGTAAAAGGAACAGTATTTTTTGACCCTCGGTTAAAGTTAGTGTCACTTACACTAGTAATTGTTTGTAAGATATTTGAGCTTGCGTCGCTACATTTACCCTCTTTTGAAACAAATACTTCAACAGTAGATAAAATTGGCACTGGTGTTACTTGAACTGGTTCCATGTGTTTATTTTTTCCATCCGAATGTATTTTGGCAGTTGTAAAAATTAATGGATTAGAACTATAACTAACTTGCTTACATCCATCAATATCCACAAGTATTTGATTCTTAGATATAAAGGTATTTCTAGATGAGTCTAGGGTATTGAAAACATTAGTATTCATATGATTATGCATTGCTCCTATTGTATTTGGCTGAGGTTTATAAATAATATTTTCATTTATAGTGTGAGTAAGGCTTTGACCATCAAAAGCACTGACATTATTTTCAAGCATTATTATACCATCCCTTTCATCTTTATTGTTAGTTTCAGTCTTCACTTGTGAAATAATTTCATTGGCACTTTGATCAGCATAATCTACACCTTCCTTATCCCTCTGCAAAAGAGGTTCTGTAACTGTAATATCAGATTCCTGACTGAAGACTGGAACTTTCTTCTTTATGGAATTTCTTTTAGATTTCATAGCTCCAGATTTTTTTATTTCATTTTCAACTCCGCTTGTCACAGAAGTTGAGTCCCCACCTTCATGAGATGTCTGTCAACAAAATGTATTACAAATATATTCGTATGTATTTTTAAAATTTAAAGTTAATATCGATATGTAAGGTATGTTATATTTTATATTGGAAAGGACCTTTTTTCAAGGGGTCTCATTTTAACTTCATTAGCATTGGATTCTGAATTTCGAGGATATACCAGGAATCTTAACAAACACTAATAGGAAACGCATAATGATTGTGATTGTGATAGGTCAATGAAAATTCAAGACTAGTTAGATGCTTAACTATGCTCAAGGACATTTTGTTGAATGTCTTTATAGTTATTTTCAATTCAGTTATATTTATGATATAATAATATAATTATACTTACCGAAAACCGATTATTTCCAAAAACTACTTTACATATAATTTAAGATATTCACATAACTAATACACACTAACTGTAACTAATACACATAGCAATAATACCTTTTGCATCAAATGTCTAAATTTTCACTTTCTATCATCATACATTTAATACCTAGTCTGTCAACGTATCAAGAAGGTACAAATATAGTACTTACATCTATTTTGAGTTTTCTACTAAGTATCTGTATAATCTATGTATGATAAAAGGAATGTGTTTTTGAACACACTACTGAAGCAAAACTTCTTTAGTTCCACCTGTATGTACTATATATAAAATTATTAATTTTCTAGAAATATTTAAATTTATTATGGGTCTTCATTGATAATACGAAACGTAACTCTCTCTCTTTCTATCTTCACTAACTTATATCTCCCTCTCAACTTCCGTTCGCCTTACCCGATCACACTTTCCATAACGCTGTCATCACGCGTTTATCAGCCTACTCCCCAAGTCAAGCGTGCGTGAAGAAATTAATTCAAGAAATTTTAATGTAATAAAAAAACCTTTCTCATGGCGACGAGCGGATGTGCAAGCGGAGGTCAAGCACCACGTTCTCGTAACACAGGTCGACCGTGCAGCAATAAAACTGGTGGAGACAGTTCAGTTTCGGTTCGTAGTGTTGTTAAAACTGCTTTTCCCGCTGGACCCCACTCCTCCGTTGGTCGGGCCAATACTCGTGCTTTCTATAAATAACATTTGAGTTACATTCTTTCATGTTTACATTCTAAAACAGTCTCATATTATAAACAAGGAATAGTCTACACATTATGAAACATACAAAGTAGAGAAAGTTATAGAATTAATTAGCATAGTAATAGTATATCCAATACTTGGGTCAAATCATAGATCCTATCAAAATTATATAAGCTCGAACAGAATTATCAAAATATACAAATGAGGATTGTTTTTTTATTCGATTTATATATTTAATTCAGAGATATTTACGGTTTAAATTATATCCATAACATCGTAAACCACAAATTATGTTTCACTAGATTTGTATGCTTATATTTATTTTTCTATTTCCTTCAAAAATCATGATAAGAATTACAAATAATAAATTATTCCTCTTAGATTTTGATGAACAGAAACAAAATCGTTCGGTTCAATATTTAGTTAGGATATATGTATTCGCAAACAAACAAAGTTGTCACCTTGATGTTAAGTCACGTTGTTATGAACTTTGAGCGTTTAATAAAACAAAATCAGCATTAAAGAAAAACAATGTCACTCGCACAATTAGAACATCTCCATGTTATGTTAAAATCCATCTAGCATTTTAATTACACATATATGTTCACAACACACCCCACCTTCCTTTAGCACCTTCGGATTAAAGTATAAAACTGTAAAGATGAATTACAAAAGTCTGATATTCTTAATTAAACTCGTATTATATTGAATTCACTTACTTCCATAATAGTAAGGTCATCAGGACCGCTGCAGATTTGGTCGATAGCCATCCAAATCACAACGAGAACTGGTAGCACGCCAAGAGACCATCCCACAGCATCAGCCCACATCGGGTACACATAATGCCCGTATGAAGCTGGTTTATACTCAATCCAATTGAATACAAGAATAAACTGAAAATATCAGTTTCGAATTACTAATTAAAAATAATTGTATTGTAAGATTAATCTAGATTAATTTAGTTTTTTTTAACTACATAAATATGTAACTCTATATCCTATTTAAATAAAAAAAAAAACATAATAAAGTCGAGCCAAAGGTAATTATTTGTATGTGATTGCTTCAGTAATTAAATAGAAGATACAAAGATATTATAGCCATAAAGTAAATATGATTGAAGTTCGCTATACTTTTTATACTAATACATTTTGATCATATACAGGTGTATATATATGTACGCGACGTCGCGAGAAAGAGCTAGCCGCGAACAAGTAAACGCGGTGTATATAATGTTTTAATAATCTCGCATATAAAAATGATTCACAAGATAATTTATACGTAGACAAACGTATATTTTATGTAATATACATGTACATAAAAGAAGGTAACAGTAATGTTCAGACTTTACTGAATGAATTGAGATTTAATACTATGAAAAACAAAATGAACACGGGTTTAACACAAATTTTGCTTTAAATTTAAAACCTGGTTGAACAGATATTTAAAATACTTTATTACAAAGGCGTGTCTAGGCGGTCTCTAGGTAAACATCTGGTGTAATTTTTTTATGCTAGCAACTCTGAAAAGCATTCGTTCAATTCTATCTAATCATTCACAAACGTTTCATCACATACAGATTGCGTAGTCCGGTGAAGATGTAAAGACCTTGCAAGGCCAATAGCGTAGTCAGTTGGAAGAAAAAAAAACACAGATTTTTGCGATAATCAATAGAAAACACTTTCAATTAATGAATAATATTTTTATTCAGACCGTCATTAAAAATTTACTCATTTCAAGTTGAATTAATCATTACTGTTACAATTAAATTAAAAGTAAATGGTGTATTTATTAAAACAAGCAAATTATAAGATTAATATATTACGTCAGAGTACGTAAGGTAGAATATCAAATCAATTATACCGAGGAAAGTATTATATATATGATGTATTGCGAAACGTTTTTTTTAACTTTATTTTTGGCAATCAATCTTTCAGATTATTACTGCCATTGTCGCGTAGTTAATAAACTTTATTACAGTTCTTTTGTCAAAGGGTATACTTCTATAATCAAAGGTTTTTATCATGGCTACTCAGTTATTTGCCATTTGACATGATCTTTATTATATAATAGTAGTCCGGTGAAGCTGTTAAGACCTTGCTGGGTAACAGCGTAGTCATTTCGAAAAAAAATAAAATATTATATAATCATTAAAAAAAATCTATGTGTAAATGAAAATGAAAGTTACATAAGATTATGAATAAAATATAAAACATACTACATGACAGACTAAAATCCCGCCAAAAACTCTAAAGTGATAATGTGAAGCGTTTTTTGCTGGTAAATAGAAATACAATAAATCATAACAATAACAAAAGAACTGTCATCTTAAACAAATTTTAGGGGATGTTTACATTTAAGTGATGGCCGTCTGTAACAATCGTGAGATATTCTTGTGTAATCAAACTTTTTTTAAAGCAAGTATTCAACACGTGTTACTTTTTTTATAATAATACGGTATACGTTTTGCAGCAGCATCAAAGAACTACAGACCCGAGTTGCTGGATAAAACTAAGTAACGAGTTCGACTCTCTTTAATGATGATCACGTTAATATTAAATGTGATGAAATCAGGGTTTAGTGCTCACTTGTCTGCTCAGGCTTCATCTTGTTACGACAAAAATTCGCTCATTAACAATATGTCATTGTATGGTGATTAATAACCTGCCACAAACACTATCACAATAATGGTAAGACGTTTTGTAATGACCACCTGGTGAATTATATTACTACTACATTCATAATTTTATACATAAATTGATAATTTCATGTATGTCCCTAAAAACTTTGAAAAACTGCATTTAGTAAAAGATTGGCATAATCTAAATACTAGAAACTGTAATAAACTAGTTGTCCCGTGTTTCAGACTTAGCAAACCAGTAATAGTTTTTTTAGGTAATAGTGTTACATTCTACAATAAAGTCCCAAAGGATGTTACTGATTTTCCGGACTGTAAATTTAAGTGCCACGTCAAGCGGGTTTTGGTGTCAAAAGGATATTATTGAGTGGATCAATATGTGAACGATGGTGATGTCTGGAATTGACTCCTTCCTGTGCATTAAAAGCGATTGGATTATGTATTGGAGATATATATGTTAAAAAAAATGTATCCGATCGAATTTTTGGCCGGTTTTTCTCGATGACTGGGTTGTTTTCCGAACCGGTGGTAGTTTTGACGTTATTAAGTGCCTTATTGGGGCCTAAATTGAATAGAGTATTTTTGAATTGATTTGATTTCAACTACAACCGTCCATGCCAGTTCAATAATCTGTCACTATAAGTCACCATGCACTAATAAGTGTATTGCAACAGTTGCATTTGAAAACAAGACCCTCTAAGCCATGCCATGTTGTGGATGTTATATTTTATTCGAAACCTTGTGTTATTTAGCTCTATATCTTTAATATAGGTAGCATTTTACTATGTTTGTCCATTATGCACTAGTGAAATAGATACGGGATAATATTTGTAGAACATGGAGCCTGACTTACTACAAAAATTTCCTGACAACTTCTAATTAAACGACCACCATCTTATTATTTAATCAAAATGGTCACAAGAAACTTATAATACACATTATTAGCCACTCGACAATGGCAGTAATAACCTACTGGAAGATAGGTCGCACCGCACATAAATAGAATAAAGAAAAAAAAGAAAGTCCCTCTAGATTTTATATATGGACCACCTTTGGACATATTTCTTGGCATCAAGATTAAGGTTGTGATCAAACGTTCTAAATATATAAATCATAAAGAAGTCGTTCTATGATCAACTCTTTCATTCGATAATCAATATCAAAGGACGCTTGTCTATAGAATTTCTCACCAACGTACACCATTATTTTTAATTATAAAACGCCTACTAGGAATATATTTCACCTTAAAAAATGATACAAACCACCAAAGCAGCTGGTGTTACAAGTCGCCACATAGCACTCCAGAATAACACCCATAGCCTAGACTGGCGACCAATCATTCTTTGTATATCGCCACAGAATTTTTCAGCACCGTAAAGCCATGCGATAAGTATACATTCTCCGATAGCTAATATGAGTACAGACCAATTCGCTGCATATTTGTCCATTAATTGTAACCAATACATTCCACTCTGAAATATATATAAAGTTATGTACACATATTGTGCCTCCAATATTAGATATTCTTGTTTACAGTTTTGTTACATTATTGATCTGCAATAAATCAATCAAAACCATTCTCGAAATTACTGAACACCAGTAATTACGAATTTTCTTTCGAATTGGGTATCTGTGTACGAATAAATATTTCTTTTGGGAAATGAAATTTTATTACCAATGGACATAACAATGTACAGATTAATATTAAAGTATTTTATAATAATAAGTTTTACTGTAATTGTTAGAAATCGTAGTTTTAAATAAAAATTACATATCTACATTACTTTAGCGTTATAACCGCTGTTTTTTTATTGTCCTGTTGTAGTTGCCAGACTTAAAGCAATATACGCACAGTAACAAGCTCCTAAAACTTTATGATCAATAAATGATACTTGAAGTGAAGGAACCTCACGACGCACTCATGTCACGCAGAAAAGTTATCGTACTACCATCATTCAAGAATGTTCGAATACACACGGTACACGAATGACAGTGGCAAAATAATGCGTAAAATAACTGACTATTTATTAAAACAACATTTGTCTCTGGCACGGCATGGTAAATCACTTAAACACACATAATGTACAATACATAACTTTGACATCATCTATAAAAAATCTTAGAACAAACAGATATAAAATTTAGTGCGATCAAATAAACTTACGTTGGTAGTGAAGACGAGACCACCCATGTAACCAAACACGGCAACGAATAATACTACCCAAACTTTTTTATGGCGGTAGTTTGGAAATCTGTCCAAGATAGCTGTGGTCACAGTCTCCATTAATGCAAACTATAACATAAATAAGTTGCGTTAACTATGTGTATACATGTAATGTACCTTAAGTTGAATAAAAGAGGTAGAGATTATCCGCCATCCCTATTAATAAGTTACAGAGGGGTTTCGATTGACGCTCAAAATTACGCAAAACGGTATGCAGTCGAAGTATCAATAGTATGGCTACAAATACAGAACAAGGGGTTAAGATAAAAAATTACCTTTATATTAAAATTGATTATCAACGTACCTGAGAGTCAAGTCCAAGTGTCAAAAGCATTACAAAAAATAAAATAGACCAAAGTGGCGAGACAGGCAATCTAGTTACCACTTCAGGGTACACTATAAAAGCGAGTCCTGCTCCTTGATCAACAACACGATCCACACCAACGTTTAACTCGTGTGCCAGAAAGCCAATCACAGAAAATATAACCAATCCAGCAAAGAACGAAGTCGCTATGTTCGAAACTGCAACTATTAGTGAATCACTGTAAAATGAATTAATAAGTACATATATTACTAAATTGAAGCATGAATATTTCATTGTTTTGGTATATGACTTACATGTAACAGTTGTTAGTAAATTGGTTGTAAGAGGAAAGCGTTATAAGACCACCCCAAGCTGGACTCAATGCAAAAAATATTTGCACCGCAGCGTCTCCCCACACCTGATGAAACAAGAAGTACATCATTATTACGATTTAATGGATATTTGAAAAAAATCCAAGGTCCAAAATGCAATTTTATACCTGAGCATTAGCAAGCTGACTGAAATCGGGTGTCAGATAGAAAATAATTCCAGTAGCAGCACCAGGTAACGTAACTCCGCGAAAGAAGAGAATCACCAGTACCACATAAGGAAAGAGTGCAGTAAAGTAAACAACCTGCAAAAATTTTTTAATATTATTGGGAATTCTATATAGCAAATTCGGAGACCTACAAACTATAGTCGTAAGATTCAACTTCTGGGTGTTTTAACGTTATACGTTAATTTATCAAGAAATTTATCATCTTCTACATTATTTAAATATGATATTTAAGTGGGATTAAAAGTAATTAAATTTAATAATATGTACATATGTATGTGTATACAAGTAATCGATTTTAAGACGAACATTTACATAACGGTAATATTTCTGATTCTGATAGAGTATTTAGGAACATGTTCCTTATTAACCGATTTGAAAAGAAGCACGTTCTCAAGTCAATTCTATTTATTATTTGTTACCTCAGAAATTCGAGATTTATAAATGAATCCAGATTTATTTATTGTAAAGGGATATCTTTTAAGGAGGTCCATTTTAATTTAATTAGCATTGTACCTTTGATTTCGGAGAAACGCCAGTAATTAAACAATATCGAATAAGAAATGTATAGTGATTGAGCTATGGAGATGGAGGTGATATGTTAAGACTAGATACCCTATCTTACTATGGTCAAAAACGTTCTGGTGCATTTTAATTTAATTAGAATTGGACTTTTGGATTTGGAAGACACGCCAGTAACTACACAAAATGGAATAAGAAATGTATAGTGATTGAGGTATCGAGATGGAGGTGATATGATAAGGCTATCCATCCATCCCCCCTATCTAACCATGGTCAAAGACGTTCTGGAGAATTTTTTAGAGAAGGTGTTTGTGAAGTCGGTTTTTTTAAACTGTTCTAAGTCAATAATTACATAAGTATATAAGTAAATCTGTCATCATTTTTTTGCTCTTTGTTAAATATAATGTATAACTACATATATAAAACAGTTTATAATATATGTACAAACCTTTCCCGACGACTGAACGCCTTTACAAAGGCAGAGGAACACGATGACCCAAGCAGCCAATAAACATGCAGCCATACCCCATCGCACCTGTCCTGTTTCTTCGATACCAGACGACAACCCTAGTACTTGGTTCCTGGAAATACACTTTGCAGTCAACTTTATAATGTACTAGCTGTTACCCGCGACTCCGCACGCGTTTTTTGAATGTATTAAATAAATTTAAAATTGTTATTACATGTGTAAATAACAATAATACTCTTTCAAAAATATTTGTAAGTATGACACGCACATCATCTACAGTAAAAGGTACCATGTACATTATATATGTGAATACTAACAGAGTATTGAATGGGATGGGATTTATCATAATCATAGCTGGAACTTTAAACTACCATCTATGTATCACCCTAAGTGCTCACTTACACTATATAAGAAAGTAATGAAAATATTAAGCTATACATTATCGAACAATATGTGTTCAATCTTTTATTGTATAGATATAATATTGGGTATCGTCTGCTGAACTCGCTAGCTTAAAATAAAACAGCTAATTAGTTAGTTATTTGCCCGTAAAATTCCCGTTCAAATATTACTTGTAATCCGTTGAAGCTGTTAAGACCTTGCTAGGTCAATAGCGTAGTCATTTCTAAGAAAACAAAACCGTTCATATAGGTCCAGCTGTTTTGGAGATTACCCGGAACAAATAAACAAACAGATATATCGACAGAATTAAAAAAAAAATGTTGATATTTGTAGCACCGCAGATATATGTATTCATAAAAAAGTATTTATTTGAATATTATATACACACGCTTTATTCTTATAATACGTAATATATCACAAACCAAAAATTGGAAACAAAACTAATGTAGAATAAAATGTTTGAGGAGTTTTTGACGGGATTTCAGTCTGTTATGTAGGGGATTTTATATTTTATTCATAATTTTGTGTTATTTGACTCTATATTGTGTTAAATTGGCGGTGTTTTATGTAATATGGTTTGTTTATTATGCATAAGTGAAATCAATGAAAAATAATACCACGGAGCATGTATTCTGTAGGCTTGAAATTAAGAAGATAAAAATTTACGAAATATTATATAGAAGATTTGGCGCTTATATATAAAGAATACATAAGAACGACCTATATTGACAATTTCAGAATTGGCAGTATGGATTAATTCCTTCGCCTGTATTGTGATGGACAAATATTATTACTACTAACCTTTTAGAATATCAGCACAAAATAGACTTTAAAAATATTTGCGATAGCAACGTACTACTTATAATCAAAAAATGGAATTAAAAATAACCTAGAATAAACTTTTGAACAGGAACACAAAATAAACCCTAATAATATTTCCGATAGAATGTTATCATGTTACCATGGCAACGCATATAATACTGACAATGACACGCAGCGGGTGCTCTAAAAATAGCCCGATTTTGAGACATTCTTCATTAGTGCTCTGCTCCTATTGGTTTTAACGTGATGATATGTAGCCTATAGCCATCCTCGATAAATGAGCTATCTAACACTAAAAGAAACTTTTAAATCGGATCTGTAGTTCTTGAGATCATAGCGTTCAACCAAACAAACAAACAAACAAACTCTTCAGCTTTATATATTAGTATAGATTTATCACATATATATACTTATTTAGAGGCAATAGTACAAGCATTCATGAAAGTAAAAAAAATACAAATTAAAGAATAATTTATAAATGACATGACTCATAAAATCTGTTTTACTGAACTTATCTGAAAGATAAGTATACATTAAGTAAGGGTTTTAGAAGTTTAAAAAAAAAAACGAAAAATAAAGACAGCAAATTTGATATTTAAAAATAAGCAGAGTTTTTTCACATTTGATAATTTTTGCATTTGCCGTTGTAATATTCATAGTCCTTTTTAAAACAAAATCAAGCACTTACGTGAAATATTCCTCAGCAGGTGGACGTCTAACGGCAGTATTGGCCAGTAATGTTATATTATGAATATTCGGATAGGTCTGATTAAAACACTGCCTCAAATAATAAGTTCCATTCTTTGCGTTACATTCGTCAGCCTCTTCGTAAGAATAGCAATCTGAAAAATAGAAATAGATTTTATAACTGAAACTGTTAACGTAACATAGTAGTATACATTTAGAAATACGGAAATGATGTATAGTAATAATTGTACTATCTACACAGCTGTAATAATTGTACTATGTATACAGCTAACAAATAAAAATAAATTAATTTAACATGCTTTTATAAATTATAATAGCACTTTTAGCTTTATCTAATCCTATATAGTAATGGGTTAACCAATGATGTACAAAAAACCCAAGATACACACTTAATGTCTAATAACCGGCACACGAAAATGAGTGCATTATGGAGACATTTCAAATAGTCTCGCGTAGCTTGCATACTTGTAAAAACAACTTTAAATAATTGGAGTAAGGTTGAATTTTCAAAACCATAAGTTTACCGCGTAACTATAACTACGTATGTATATTGAGGAGTTTTTGCGGCCGGTTTTGAGCGCTACTTTAATTCGAGGGTGTTTGTAGGTTTTTATATATCAATGGTTTTAACCCATAGTCCTAGTTCCAAATTTCCAATAATGAAAGCTGTGCATATTGTACCCTATGTATTTCTAGGAACTGAATTTTTGATTTGAGAACTGCATGTCTAACCCTTTTAGATTACAAAGTCTATATACGATGAGATCGATGCCTCTATGTTAAACTAATGTGTTAGCCTTTACAATGTTAATCAATCAGCACTTTATGCACTGTCGCTTGTTATACCAGGTGAAAGGTTAGATACTCGGAGTATTCTAGGATATAACACTTCATGGTTACATTTAACACATTAAATAATAATATTAAAAAAAAAATAGTACTAAGCAACGAGGATAACCTCAAGTAAAGTTTGTTATAAGAATTTCAAAAAAGTAAATAAAAACTTAAATAAACCTACGTTGAATAATACGACTTGCGAGCGGCAACCCGGAGTAATACTTATTAACTTTGGATAATAATAAAACGGACAATAAAGACTTTTGTTTTTTCAAACTTCGGAAAATGATCCTTTGTTAATTGATTGATTTCACTTTCACTCCACTCGACGGTCATTGACAGTGTGCTTTAACATAGACGCTTAGAGGATTGAGCATAACTTTTGTATGTTTCTAGATGATTAGGCGAAATATTAAACACCGATTTTTTATTGATTTACAATGAGAATCGAGTGTAGAGTGCCGTCCATAAATATTGCTACAGTCTAAACATTCACCTGCTATACATAAATAGAAAAAATAGCAATAAAGGGCCTCTTACATTCGGTACTCCATTCTGCATCGCAATTTTGCCATGGCAATTGATAGAAGATACTGCCAAATGACACGACCATGTAGTAAATAGTCCAAGCGATTATAAGATTATAGTACACCATCACAATGGTAGAAACTATTACCATTCCATAGCCTAAGCCACGGAATAATGGACAAAATTTGTTGTATACAGCAACTGGACCAAGAGATCCATATTGACCAAATGAGAGTTCCATGAACATGAGCGGCAGACCTGCTATTACTAGCATTACACTGAACGGTATGAGAAATGCACCTGTAAAAATTAAAAAAGCCTTCTTATTTGTAGCAAGGCGTACATTATTATACATCAGAGGTTCCTAAAGTATGCATCGCGACGCCCTGGTGTGCCTTACAAAGAAAACAGGGGGCCTAACCAAGTGATAAAGCGTCACGTGATATACCTTTCAGACATGTCATCTCCATACATTTTTCCGTTTTCTATTTGCGTTAGTGATTACCGATAAGCAACTTGGTTAGGCCCCCAGAAGAGCCGTAAAACTCTCCGTTATCTTTTTCTGGTAGCTTAGCCTAATTATTCGTGGGTTCCACGTAAACTATTACATTCCTAACACACACAGTTCCATGTTGTGGATATTTAAATATCTTTGCCTATCTAACTAGTATCAGGCTGTATCTATATCGACTAGCTAGCTAGGTTAGGGCGCCGCACCATGACAAAATACCAAACTTAAGAGTACGCCGCGGACTGAATAAGTTTGGGAGCCCTTGTTATACATCATTTTAGAATTCACATATTTTATTCAATTAAAATAACGATAACAAAGTATAAACTTAAGGTTCTCTTGGGCCTTGCACAAAATTACACACTGTAATAAACTCCATTATAGTAGTTTCATTAACAGCTTTTGACATTCCATAAACATTTTGATATCTCCCCCTCCCCTCTACCCTGTTCTAACATTTTGTAGATAGCCCGTAAAAGTCAAAACAAATGTATGAATAAAATAAGTTTAGTTGTTGTTAGAAATTAAAATGAGTCACTAGAAACACACCTCCTCCATTATTGTAGCAGAGGTAGGGAAATCGCCAGACGTTTCCCAGTCCTACGCTGTAACCCAGTAACGACAAGAGAAAATCGAAACGTCCTGTCCAGTTGCCGCGCTCTGGTTCTGAGTCATCGGACATTTGACTAATCGGCAAAGTTTTCAATTCATCATCGCACTGTAAATATATATCTTATTATATACATATTACAATTATAAAATGTAGTTATAGAATAACATGAATATTATTTATCGTATTAGGTTCTTATTAGTTAATGGAACTGTTGTAACTAATAAGCTAACAGTTTCTGCCTGAGATTCTGTCTATTATTTGTTATTGTTTCCATTATGTTATACAAAAAGATTATGCAATAAATATATTCATTTTTTACTATACTTATCATGAATAAATAAAATTATTAGAAGTGTGTAAAAATGTGTCTTTTTGATTTTAGTTCATAAGCACTTGGTCCTTATAATAAAAATGGTTATCATGATATATCAGTTAATGTAAAGTTATTAGAGTTTTATGAAAGTACGATTTTCATAAACGCTTTTTGTCTACTTGTATTTTCCTGCTGTGGGGAAATAGGACAAGGGTATGGTGCTATTGTTTTTCCTCTACGTGGGGCGCACTATAATTTTCGAGAATGAATAACACAAAAAAAAATTAAAACACCCAAACGAAGTCGTGGGTATCAGCTAGTAACACAAACTAGAAACACACTTTATTTGTATCTTAAGCATTGATGAATACTATTAGTATTTTACCTGTTATTTGATACTAATTACCAATTAAATACTGTAGTTTGTATGGCAATAAGACGTTTTTCAATGCTCGTTTGATAAAGGTAGTAACTAACTACCCTCTAGAGGCCGCTCCTGTGGAACATGGGCTACGACTGGGTGCTCCGCGGCGCGCTCCCATATGGGGCGCGCCTAATCTGCTACGCGGATGACACTCTAGTCGTAGCCCGGGGGGAGGACTGGAGAGAGGTAGAGCGCCTGGCCACGATGGCCACAACCCTCGTGGTTAGGCGCATAAGAAGGTTGGGCCTCAGGGTGGCCCTCGAGAAGACCGAGGCCATACTCTTTCATGGGCCTTGGCGGGGGCCACCACCTGGGGCCCACATTATGGTGGAGGGCGCCCGTATCAGGGTGGATGCCCACATGAGGTACTTGGGCCTCACCCTGGACGGACACTGGCGGTTCGAGCCCCATTTTGCGGGGCTTGGGCCGCGAATTGCTAGGGTGGCGGCGGCACTCGGCTGGTTGCTCCCCAATATTGGGGGGCCGGGTGCCGTCGACTCTTCATGGGAGTCGTGTGGGCGATGGCCGCCTACAGGGTACCGGTCTGGGCTGATGCCGTCGGTGCCACCAACGTGTGCGCGCTGCGCAGTACGCAGTACGCGTCCGCCCGGTCTTGTGGGAGTGGATTGGGAGGAGATGGGGCTCCCTGTCGTTCAGGCTGGTGCAGTTGCTGACCGGACACGGTTGTTTCGGGTGGTACCTGCACCGGATCGCTCGCAGGGAGCCGACCGCCGCCGGCCATGAGTGCGGCGCTGAGGATGATACCGCGCAGCACACTCTCTCCGAGTGTGCTTGTGGGAGGTGGAGCGCCGCACTCTGGCGGTAGTGGTAGGAGAGGATTTGTCGCTGCCGAGCATGGACGAGACATGACATGGACATGAGCAGGCGTGGCGAGCAGTGGCCTCCTTTTGCGAGGAAGTCATCTCGCAAAAGGAGGCAGCGGAGAGGGCCCGCGAGGCGGACCCCTTCAGTGGCCGTCTTCGCCAATGGAGGACCGGCAGGAGGAGGCGGCGCTTTGCCCAACTCCTCCTGCCACCGTAGCTGGACCTGAGGGGATATAGTCGGGAGGCGCATCCCCACATTGCACAGGTCCGGCGGACGAGGGGAGGCAGCTGGTGTGTACCCAGCTGCCTCTTTATAGGTAGGAGCCCGTCGGCCACTTTCCGCCGGGCGGACCGTTGGGGTGGCTATTCAAGGGGAATAGCAGAGAACGATCCCTTGCCGCCCCAACATCACGGTCTGTCGGTACACCGTGGGGTTTTAGTCCGTGCGGGTCGGACATAACCCATCCTCTCCCCGGGAGGGTGGGTATGCATAAGGGATTTCCCCACGTAAAAAAAAATAGAGTAAATACGGTCCTAAAGCCTATTATTGATTTCTCGGACATTAACTAAGTAATATCGGTTTTACTATAGAATTGCATATTATATGAATCAAATGATGATAGAGATGTCTGGTAATAAAATTATGGTTGCATTTATGATCATAATAAATGTAATTTCAGGGTTGAATTAAACAAATTATATGTAGGTATTTAACATTCATTTTAAGTTTTAGAGGTTTTATATATCCATATCTACTCTTAAACCATCACTTATCTAGAACGTAGTAAAACCTACAACTCAACCTAGCAATGATCCACAAACATAATTTCATCTTCTATTTCACCAACTCCCATTTTTATTTTCCTGACAAAAAATAGCCCATGTCTTTCTCCAAGAGCCAATCTATCTCTATAAAAAATTTTATTAAATACGGTTCAACGGCTTATGTATGAAAATTTAATAAAGCTACTACTAGTATTGCATTTATACTATTAGTATGAATCACATAAAGTATAAATTTATTTGTAGTCTGGTGAAGCTGTTAAGACCTTGCTGGGTCAATAGCGTATACATTTCGAAAAAAATATATAAATTTATTACGACACTTCTTATATTACACATACAAACCATATCCTAATTATATATATTAAATGGGACATTCACTATTGTAAAATAATTGCAGATAAATTTATATAAATAGAATGTTACGAAAACATGGAAAAACTTTAAGTCTCTTTGGATGTATAGTTTGTACATATTATTTAATAATGGTAAAGTTATATATAATCACTAAACAATTCGAAAAACAGTTAAACAAATGAAATCATGTGTATTTGTGTATGAGAAGTCGCTTTTAATTAAAATTACTTTTCACTAGTAAATAACGATGCGAGAACAATACGTCCAAATCAACAGTCACTTCAATAGCATCAGAACTACGATAATAGGTGATTGTTGTTATATTTTTCATTGAAACGTGTGAAAAACTTAGTTTCCGAAGATAAAATTAAATAAGTTCACGTTTTAATAAAAATTAATTATGTGATTTACTTTAACTTATTAAAAAAATTACGTAGTTTTTTCAGTAACAATATAATTCAGTTTTATGCTATAGTGCATTATGGTGTTACTCCGTCTGTATTGAAATTATTTTATAGCATACTTTATAAAAAACTGTATTAACTATGAACTTTTATTTGAAAGGTTTATTTAAACGTGTATGTATTACAATAATGGTGATATTTGTACAACAACCAAATAGCAATATAATTACACTACTTATTCATACTCTTAAAATTGCTTTGAGCGCTTCATTAATTTTGAAGATCAATTTAAATCGACGTGTAAATTTGATGAGACTTTAAACTATTTTTCCCCTATAATTAAATATTTCAGTTACTTCTTTTTTGATAACCTAGTGTTAGGAAAAGATTAGCCGAAGCAAGTATTTACTGTATTTGCCTTTTAATATTTTTACTTATTGTAATATTTTGAATAGTGATCATATCACGTTATTATAAAATTACTGTAGAAATAAGTTATATTTAAGATTTATGTTTTTTTTCGTGCAATATTTCCATTTATTGATTAAAATCCTTCATTATTAAGTCACTTATCAAGAATTACGTAAGCTACTAACTATTACAAGGTGATATTATATATAGAAAAAGACATCAGAAATAGTTAATTGTAGGTGCGCCTCTGTATTTATATGCAAAGAAATAAGTTATCTTAAATATGAAAGAACCACGTTAATAATTTAATAACTATGTGATGTATGAATGATAAATTAATGTTAAACCTACTTTTCTTTCTAATTAAAAAAAATATATCATCCACAAGCATGACGGAATTATGGACTGTGTAAAAAATTCTCTCAATTTACAAAAAAGATCCCATTCTATTCCATCCCATACAGTATGGCTACTATATATACTATACACTCAGTGATATTTGTGTGTTACACCTACTTCGCTTTTTACGTACAACGAATAATTATGATCCACATACCTGGCCGTGTCACTATATGTGGAAGTGACCTATCTTAAGAAAAGTAATATCATGTTATACAAAAGCACTCCTATTACTAAAAAAATATATGATACCCTTTCAATAGTTCTATTTACTGGAATATACACTTACGTCCGAAGATTTTATATCAGCTGCAGGAATGTCCGATGTTACTGATGAGATTTGTGTTTCTGATGATTTCTCCATGTTTTATTCTTGATTAACCTGAACTATTTGAATACGAACTGGTATTGGATCATTATGACGATGAGCACTGTAACGAAGAATTCACGGCGACTACCGACCATTGCGCTATACATATCACTGCCTATTTTCCTTCAATCATTAACTATAAAGCAGGTAGACTCAATCTTCAAGTTACAATATATTGGCACATTTGGAGATCTACGTTTTGAACAAGAAATTAATCAGAGAAGACGAGTTAAATGTATAATAAAACATAAAATCTAAAACGCAGGAACGCGCAGATGTCAAGTTTCGCATCGACCGAACTCTGAATGAACATCTAGGTCAATATCAAGCCTCAGCCTCCGCACACCCCACCCTTCGTTCACCCCTATTTGAATATTTCTTTACAACATAATCGCTGCTTAAGCTTTATTATACGGGATTCAATTCACTTGGGCATTGACACGATTTAATAATTTATTTAAGAGATGTATAAGCTCAGCTTTAAAATTATCTAACAAAAACCAAAGTACTTTTTTTTATATCATCATAGCACGCAAACGGACAAGTAGGTCACCTGATATTAAGTGATCACCACCGTTCATAGACACAACACGGGGGAGTCGTAAGTGCATTGCCAGCTTCTGTTTAGGGGAGGAGGGAATAAGAAAGGGAAGAGAGAGAAGGAGGGGAGATGGTCTTCCGGCGTTCTCACTGACCAAACGAAACGCAACAATGCAAGCACTGTTACTTCACGTCAGTTTTCCGTGAGAGGGCGGTACTACCTCGGACGAGCCGACCAATTCAGCGTGACTCTACCACCTATAGAATTAAAATTCATTTAATTCTGTAAAATGTCTTTAACAAACAAAATCTTTAATATTTTCTTGTATTAGACAATCCTTACTAATATTAGATATTATAAATGCGATTATGAAATTGTTTGTTTGTTATTCTTTCGTCTTAATTGCTCAACCGATAATCATGTAATTTTGCATACACGTTGTCAAGCGTACAAAGAAAGTTATAAGGATTCGATCTAAAAATGAATACTATTCCCGAGGGATGGGTCAAATCTACATTAAGTCTAATGAAGCCTTGAAGGGAACCTAGTTAAAAATAATAATAGCACTCAAAGTATGAAAATATATGAACAATTTGAACAGAACCATAAGTTCTGTAGCTATTTATGGATCAATACCCTGAACTCCTTGAAAGTCGTGTTGAATACAAAACAAATTAAATCCTGGGTTCATGTTGACCCAATGAAGTGGGCGTGGGTTTGGTAATGCTTTTACTATATTTTGGCGAGATGTTTATTCTTGTCATTGGCACTTTAATAGAAATGAACGTTAAGACGGTCAAGACGGAAGCCAATTATTTGTACAATTCCATTTTAGGCGTAGCGTGTGGCCATCTTGCGCTACATTGTCATTTAACATAGAGTTAAATTATGGGCAAACGTTAATCTAAATAGAATAAAAATCTATCCGGTTTCGGAATCGAAACCGCAATGTATAATTCAATAGTACAATACAACTCTGTGCTAAGACGATTATCAAATATCCGTTGTAGATAAATAAACAGTGATAGAGAAGTATTTATTGCATTCCTACTAGAAAAAGTAATGTATATATGATAGTTGGATTGTGAGCAATGTGTGTTTTGCGTATATAACATTTTTTATGAGTTCCAGGGCAACAGAAGTTCACCTATGCTCGTCATGCTCATGACGTATTGCGCTTGCGCAAAACTAGCGACGCCGTAATATAGCGACCAGTGTACATGTAGTATTGATGTTTTGTAATAAACTTGACTTAATTCAGACCGTTTTAAAAATTTACAAAGAACTCAGTTATTCCAGTTTTCACTTTTGTCGGCAGTCCTTTTGACTACTTCGACTTCTTTTTAAATGCCAAACGATGATAAATAGTCATAGTCGTCTACAAACAACTGCAACACAAAGGCATCACTTTTGTGTTGCTAACCTTGAATTCAGAATTTCAGTATTCCTTTTAAAGAACCCCGTCTCATAGCCCTGGGTATAAACCGTATCGCGTAGTCCATTCTACAACGCTATCGAGCGTATAATAAAAGTTCTATCAACCCTTAGCTGGTTAAGGACCTAGCCACTACCACCTATTTTGAACCATTATGTAAATTGTACCAAAATATTATGTTATTTATTATTCTATCTACTATCCTATTAAGCGAAATGGGTGCAAAATCCTTAATTGTCACTTGCTTATTGTTGAATGAAATGTATATAATTTGAGGGACTGCTAAAACTGTATTACATTATTGATGGCTGAAATTCGATATTCTGTATATCATAGAGTAGTTTTATCTCTGATAAATAATTAGTTATACTTCTGTATAAATATTTCTTACTGCGTTCTATTTGTAATGAATACGTCAATGCCTCTTTTGTCGTATAAATCTAAATATAATAAAGTGTTATTAACACATAATAAATAATAATTAGTATAATTTTTTTTGGTGGAAGAGCCACTCTGAAGCTACTACTGGTTTCAGCATGATTGGGTCGGCTCGTCACCGGTACTGCCACTCGAGCCACAGAAACACACGACGTCGAGTAGCAGTGCTTGCATTGTTGCGTTTCATTCGGTCACTAAGAGCGCCGAAGGCCCACTTTCCCTCCACCCCCTTTCAATCTCCTCTCTCTTCCCCCATTCCCACCAAACACAGGCTGGCAAAGCACTTAAGACTCCTCTGGTATTGCTGGTATCTATCGGCGGTAATCACTTAACATCAGGTGACCAGCCTGCTCGTTTGCCTCCTATGATATAAAAAAAAAACATAAAATGCCAGTCAAATATGGATCAATGATAAACTAATGTTAGAAGGCAGTTACTGAAAAGCAAAGAGAACTCTTGAAGAAGGTTACACTCGTAGTCCGGTGAAGCTGTTAAGACCTTGCTAGGTCAATAGCGTAGTCAGATCGAAAAAAAAGACCGTGGACGATTAAACTTTAAACCCGAGAGAGAACCGCAAGATAGAATAAAAAAACTCTGTCTTAATAAAAACAGTTTTATTTAAACCTCATGAACCCTTGTACAATATAATAGGAATGGTATTTTTATATATATTTATGGTCCCACAATATGAAACATTCACAATAAATCAACAATTAATCATGATAAGAAGTTCATGTAAAAACATCAAAAACAACCTTAAATATTATAAGAACCCTCCCAATTTCTAAATAATATATATTTTAAGGCCACTCCCTATATAATCCTTCCGTTATTAAATTTATTTTTTAGCCAAAAGTGTCTTGATGAGCGACTCTAGTTTCCTTGTATCGGCGGCGAATTTTCTGATACCATCGGATAGTTTGTCAGTTGCCATTTGATCTTCATTGAGATACCAACGGAACTGTGACTCCGACAACGATATCTTTTCGATATCGCTTTGTTCTGACAACTTAGGATCTAGTACCTGGAAAAAAATATGTTGCCAATTGAAAATATCTGTTTCAAATTTTTTTTGTTATATAATAGGAGGCAAAGGAAGAGGTGAGTCACCTGATGTTAAGTGATCACCATCGTCCATAGACCATAGTTGCTAGCTTGTGCTGGGGGGGAGGAAGGGAAGAGGAGATGGGGAAGGCGAGAAGAAGTGTCTCCAGCGCTCTCGCTGACCGAAAGAAACGCAAGCACTGTTACTTCACGTTGGCTTTTTCTCTGAGACGGTGGTACTACCCCTGGGAGTCGATCCATTCATGTTAAAACCAGCAATTGCTTCAGCGTGGCTCTACCACCTACAAAGCTTCATTAATATTCCTATTTTTGAAAAGATATCGGATTCCCTCAAATTAAGTGTCTTACGCGGTTCAACAAATCAAATAACTCGGGCCAAGATTGTTTAGTTACAAGAGAAAAATAACATAAAACTAAAAGATTTCACTATGGGACTGGATTGTTAAAAGGCTTGCTTTAGATATCTATACTAATGTTACAAAGAGGTAAAGTTTGTGAGGTTGTAGGGAGTAATCTCAGGAACTACTAAACCGATTTTGAGCATTCTTTTACCAATAGAAAGCCACGTTATTTGCGAGTGTCATAAGCTATATATTAATCCGAAAAATTAAAAGATTTTTATGTGGTAGTTGGTATGTACAAAATAAGTCGAAGAACGGTCTAACGCAATTAAAAAGACATGAGTTACATTTCACAGGAAGCTAAATGCAATTTTAGTCATTCCTAATATTCTAAGGTTATTTTTCAAAATTTTGTACATGTAAAATATGAAGATTAAAAAACAATTAAAAACTTTATGGACGGTAAAATTTAAACTTCGTTCTCGTTTTATAAAAACTGGAAATAAAAAAAAAACCCGTTAATGAACAATTAAATTTAGATTTAACTAATCTCGAAATGTAACATAAATATATCCTACACTAGAAGGCCCGGCGGACGTAGTCCCGCCCTGATAATAAAAACAACCTTGACAAATTATACCTAATAATTCTCATGAATTATTTGATCCACTGATGAAAACCGCACGAAAATCGGTTAAGTAGTTTTTGAGTTTATCGCGAACGTGACAGATGACTTTGTTTTATAGTATTGTTAAATGATAAAACTACCTTTCAAAACATATTTGAAATTGAGAAACTTTGCAAATAAAACAATATCATGTAAGCAGGTAGTCTACATATAATATTAAAAACATGGCAAGAGTACACGAGTAAAAAAAAATTAGAGACCTCTGGTATACTGGGTTAAAGATATTAAAAGTTAGCTTACTCGTTTTAATGGTTGGTCACTTCCAGCCAACTCTTGTAACAACTTGGGACTTATAGTGAGCAGATCACATCCGGCCAATTCACGAATCTCTCCAGTATTACGGAAGGAGGCACCCATTACTTGAGTTTTGTAGCCGAATTTCTTATAATAATTATAAACGCGAGTTACTGACAAAACACCTGGATCTTCCTTAGCCTCGTACGTCTTCTTTGTATGTTCCACAAACCTGAAATCAATAATATTTATATTATACTACCTAATATCTGCGACTTCATCTACGTTATCCATTATATTAACTTTTTTTTACATTCGTACAGAAAAAAAAGCATTAAAAAAATAATGTGGTGTCGTGGGACACCAGGTAGGAACGAAGTTGCTTCGGCTAATGTAGAATCGACACAATTTGCATAAAAAAAAAACTTGCTCAATTTTATGATATCGTAATTCAAATTATGAATTAAAATAACAAAATATGTCTCTTTATTTTTGTTTGACAACATAAAATTACATAGAAATAGAAATAATAACAAAAAAGGAGAAAGAGAAAGGTATTATTATACACTACTCGCTTGTGTATACGACTGTCGCGCCTGCGCACGTCTCATTTAACGGTTTTATTTTTTTTTCTCGAACTGACTACGCTATTGTCCTTACTAGGCCTTCACAGCTTCACCGGACTACTAAGGCGAGCGCTTAAGGCACTCAGCCGATTTTGTTTAAGTAACATGCTCAAGGGTGCACGGACACCTCGGCTTGGGCTGTTACCCGAAAAAACCCGATCTGACCTAGCTAAACTATGCTAAGCTATACATGTATTCATTTTTGAGTCATACAATTAAAATTGCATTATTCAAAAATACAACATGTAAATCGGAAAGAAACAAACTACTCGATTCAGTTCGAATAAGGGAAAAAAAGTAAAACCTTCCACCAGTTTGTGTAAAGGTGCATGTCTGAATATCTGTGTGTGTGTGAATAATCGGTGTGGTGTGTACTGTATCGCGATAGCAACATCTTTGTGATCACCCGGGTAATCTCGAGCAAAGATGCTGTCGAGATGACGCGACGTATGTGCGGGAGTAAAACGTGAGGGCCCTGCCTCATGACGCACGAGAGAGGGGTCCGCGACGTGGCAGGCCACGTGAATTGAAAAGATCGAATTTACAGATTAAACGAACGGCGCCGGCGCCAGTATCTAAAAATAGAAATAACGACATTGTTTATCGATTTTAGGGGAAGATAGATATAAACACGCGAGTTTACTCTATCTTATATTGAGAAAAATTATTATTATTTCGAGACGGTGGGCGCGCGAGCCTTTGAATGGTAGCCGCGATGACGGGAAACTTCGCGATTGCACGAATAGGGCCCTGTTTTGGATCGTTTGCTACTTCATCGTACGCGGAGATCTCCGAGATCTCGTGGAAGACTAAGAGCTGGGCTGACCAGTCCATACCAGATAATTTGAAGGAGAGGGCGGGGTCGGTCTGTGAAGGCTTAGCCGCCTGAGGATGAAAAGCCGGTTGGGGCGCGATCTTGGGAGCCCACGGAGCCTGAGGGGCCCGTGCGGGGCGGAGGGGCGCCCTAGGCGCGGGTGCGGGCACTACCGGTGCACGAGATGTGCTCGGCAAATTAGGGAAGGCCTCTCTAGAATTGAGAGGCGGAGGTCGGGGACGGGTTGACGCCGCAGGCGCCTTAGACGGCGAGACCTGCCTAGCGTAGCAGGGCTGTTTTGTACGAGGGGCGCGGGGACACCCGCGATAATTCGCGGTATGGCCCACGCCGCGTCATAAGACATAACTCGGAGGATCGGGCGAGTCTTTCGTGCGAGGACACTCCTTAGTGGAGTGGTCGCCGAAACACTTAACGCACCTGGGTTTCAGGTCACAATGAAGTGCGGAGTGTCCGTACACCTGGCAGTTGTGACACTGCGAGGGTACGGACGTTTTGTGCGGCGTCTCTACGGTGACGCCGGAGAGGCCGCAGAGAGTCGAGAGATTAAATATTTTCTTACCCTCCACGGTGCGGTCGAGAATGACCAACACCATATCGTACGGCATTCTAGTGCGTGGGGAGCGCATACGGTGCACCTCTTTGACAGGAAACTGTTCCCTGAGGTCTTCGTATATGTCATCAACTGGGATTTCTGAAGGGCCTCTGCGGATGACAATATGCAGCATACGCTCTTCTTCCAGCGCATAGGTGAAAAAAGGAAACAAAAAAGGAAACTTATTATCGCGCAGGAAACGCGTAAGTTTGCGGTAAATAGTAGGGGTAGCTACCTATACCTGAATACCCACGAGGGTACTCATGGCAGAGGTAAAAGGGATGTCTGCTGCTTGCAGCAGACTAGAGATTTCGACCCAGGACGCTCTGTCCTGGATCGTGACAGGAGGTGGAGGGCGGGGCTTCTTACCCGTGACTACGGGTGTCGCAGCTTTGGGCGAGACTGGTCTAGGGGGTGCGAGAGTGGCCGTTGACACTTTCGCGCCGTCGACGTTTGCGAGTTTAGAAGGCTTGGCGCCTTCATTCTCAGACGAGGAGGGATTTTGGCGCTTATTGCGCGGTTTTCGACGCCGCGTGACTTCGGTGAAGCCGTGGTCAGCGGGGGGATCCTGCTCCATGTCGGAGTCAGAGCCGGACGTATCGTCACTAGAGGAGTGACGATTCGTCAACTCGAAGTCGTTTGATTCCTCGATCCTAACTAGGACCGAGGGAGCGGGCATCGCGAAAGAATGCTCGGCGCGATACTTCTTCGTAAACGCGTCATAGTTCTCTATTAGGGAGGGACAGTTGCTTCCGATGAAGCCACGAAACCTAGCGAGTTCAGCTTCTAAAAGCCGAATCTCACTATGAGAGGCCATACCCGGGCCTGAGGAGGGGAGTGGGGCAGGGGAAGACATTAAAAACCTCCCTGCCAGAGGGGCAGAGGGGCGTGTCTTTTGAATTTAATGGACTCCGGAGTCCGGACTAAAAGTAGCACAAAATTATAAAGAAAGATTTAAACTTCACACAGCTGCGTTTCACGGAACTAATCGAATTTCAAAAGAGCAATAGAACAAGGTAGACACACAGGTGCGTTTCTTGGAAGTAATCGCAGTTCCAAAATACAATAGTGTCGAGTGATAACTTACTCGACAGTACTGCGTTGTCGAAATAACCATCTGGCACGCAAATGCGTGCTTCCAGCGCGGCTGACGGATCGCAACTCCTAAAGGTTTTATTCCACGCACTTTTCTTTACGGTTTTACTATCACATTTTTTTCAGTTCGGTCGCGCAGCAAAATCGCTATCTCCTCCAAGCCTGCCGTAAGGAACTTCGTTCCAAAAACCTTAATAATTTAATACTAAATGAAAATATCGTACATTTTTTTTAGATGACTAAAAAAAATTGTAAGCAATAATACACTTTTCTTACAAAATTACTTTGTAACAGTGTTATAGGTTTATTTCTCTTCGACTGCGCAGGCTCACCACACCGCCTGCTCTACTTCTCTACGCCAAGAAAACACAGGTAACTGAGTAGTGCTTAGATAAGAACTAAGTTTCTGCGAAAAAATCGGAATCTGATATCATATGGTATGATATTATATGGTGAACATACAATTATTTACTACACGATTAATGATCATATCTAAAGAAATAAACAGTACATAGAAAGGATAAAAACATATTATAATTCATATTTACCAATCCAAAATACGTCCAACAAATGGTGAAATAAGAGTTACGTTCGCCTCGGCGCATGCAATCGCTTGGTACAAAGAGAACAGTAGTGTCAAGTTGCAATGGATTCCATGTTTCTTTTCCAATTCCCTATTTTAAAAAAAAGGTATTTTAATGGCAAACTAAATAACAAATGCGAAAACTTAGTCTTCGTCAAACATTTTTGGCCGATCTGAAAATAGCCGTAAGTTCAGGCTTGTACATAATACAGTCAATATTTTAATACAAAATAGTTGAAAATTGTTATAGGAATCTAAAAGTGGTGTTTATTTATCATAAGGTTCTCTCAATTTTAAACATCTATGCTAATATTACAAAGCTGGCAGGTTTCTTTGATTGTTTGGTTAGACACATTAATCTCACGAACTACTGGTCCTGTTTGATAAATTCTTTAAGTTTTGTATAACTCATTTATCGAGGGAGGCTATATATCAGTACATTAAGACCTATCGCAGCGGAACACCAATAAATAATGTTTCAAGATCATATTTTTCCTTGGGAGAGATCTGCTGCGTGATAGCGTTAGCACAAAGTAACTCTTCCACGCGGACGAAATCGCGGGCAGAAGTTAATATAATATAAAACCTTTTCATTTTCGGAACGCTCAAAAAGATTGACGATGACTGTAAAGTATTTTATGAAAAACATACTAACAACGAATGTAAATATTATCTTTTACTGAAGAGTAAGTATGTATGCAAATACTCGAAACTACAAATTATTATTAGATGATTCAAGTCAAATGAATCAATTCAAGAGTCAAATTTTTAAACAATTAAGTTGTTTCTTAAATAATAATTATTCCATTCATACTATTGTTGAAAAGGATTCAATCAGCATTTCCCAAAGTAAGGGTTATATTAGGGAGTCATAGTGGGAACATTAGGTGGGCACTGAAAAATAATATAAACATCTACCTACCAACTAGAATTTCAAGGAAAGCAGTTGAAAGACTCATTTGTTTTAACATAAGGTACGTCACTGACAATGAATTTTAATCATAAGCATTTACTAAAAAAAAATATGAAAATCAAGAAGTGAGTCCCGAATTTACAAGTTTTTGTTAAGTGCACTCCGGCTCAGCCAACTTTGAGAACCGCTGTTTAAATTATTCCCGTGGTAAGAATGAATCATATCGAACAAATATAGATTTCGAGAATATAATAAAATATCATTACTAAGCTCAAAGACAATTAGCACAAATCTACTGAATACTAAATTACATTTTTTTTTTCGATCTGACTACGCTATTGACTTAGCAAGGTCTTAACAGCTTCACCGGACTACCTAAATTAAATTAGTTCATTATAGAATGTGGTTTTACCAAATCTTTATTGAACTGTTATCACTGGCAGTTTTTCTTTAATAAATTACTATTGTCTACAAGCAATTGTCTAAAGAGATTTACAACAATTATTACTACAAAACAAAATCTCTAACTTAAACTTTCTACTTTGTCGTATCCGTAGTTAATATGAACTAAGAATTTAAAACAGATCAAACCATAATTAGTAGAACTCTTGACCATTGTATTTTTATTCAGACATTACGAGTAAATAAGCTAAGCGTCTGCAACAACGAAGAGTTGAATGAACTTAACAGGTTAGCCTTTTTCATTATTTACAGTATAAAAACTCACTCAAGTGTTATATTCAATTATTTCTAATCTAATCAACCTTGATTTAAAAGAACTTTTATTAACCTAAGTAAAAGTTGCAAAACTAGTAAATATATTGAATTATTTTTTAATTTAACTATTGTTGACATAATGACTGAATCATTGAATATACTCAATGAATTGAAAAACGTATTGTGATCTCATTAGCTAATAAATTGTCTGACAAGTTTCCTGTTAATTATATGAAATTTAAATTAATGCATTTACCTACAGGCATATCTGATAATATTATTTAGGTACTGACAATCGAAATGTTATTTTTTTATTAGATCTTATTTTAATATTTGATTCTCAGTAGATTTGAAAACATAATAAAATCTCAGTCTATAACTGAAAATATATTTTAAGTGACTGAATGTAAAAAGTTGTGTTAATTGTGACTGAGGTAATTGTGCTTACTTCGCAGCTTGAATTCCTTCCCAGGTGGACGCCAATTTGATTAAAATTCTTTCCTTCTTAATACCATATTCAGCAAACATATTAATCAACTTCATCGCTTTTGATATACTAGCATCCTTATCAAAAGATAATCTGAAAGAACAAATCATTATTATAAATATTATCGCGTATGTTCATTCATTTTGTGCATGTTTCTTAAATTGTACATATAGCAGGGGTTCCTAAACTTTAAAAATAACTGAACACCAACCAAATATTTTTATTTTATAGAACCCCATATTAAACAATTACAAATCAATACTGAAATTTATATAAGAACATTTTTTTAAGAAATATGTAATATAATTGAAATATATTATTCGCACCTTGTATCTGGCTACGTGCGCTGCGGGGTCATACATAATCCGAGCTGAATGCTTGCTAATTACCTACATAATTACATAAAAGTAATGAGTACTTTTCATCAAATATTTTGAGCTATTTTAAAATAATATTTGTAACCGTGGTATTATTTAATAGCTAATAATAATTCATTTTGGCGGAAGCCTGCTGAGTATTCTATGGGGTTCCGCGGAACTCAGTTTGGGAATCCCTGCGCGCTAGGGTATAGCGAAATGATACTAAAGAAAAACATTGCAAACCATTTCTAATAGCAAAGAAAATAATTAACAGTAAACCGTAGAATAAGATTGACGCAGTGGCTTAAGCAGTCGCCACCTGGCTGAGGGTTGTGGGTTTGAAACCATAAAAACATTTGTATGTGTAAAAATAATTGTACCGACTTTGGATGTACCTTTAACTGTACTAGTGGTCATCAATTGGTCGAGATTCGAACAATAACAGAAATTCTTGTTAATATATAGGTTCTATTGTACGTATTCTATTTCTACGAGATTTTGCTTTTTTTTAATGGTAAAAATTGTATTGAGTATTGTAGATTTAAGGAGCGTAAAGGATGAAGAGCAGAGACTTATAAATAAAAACTTCCATGGGTAGGAAAAAATCTATTTCCAATTTTTTTGTTATTGAGAAGATAAAAGCTCGTGAACATGTATTAAACAAAAAAGATAAATCGCATAACAAATAGAGGAGACCAAAATTATTTCATCTTACTTTTTTATATATAGAAGTTGGTAAGATCTCCCGCATCGCACTAATTAACTCTTAGTGCGGGAGATGTATTTAGATTGTATATATTTTTATACTATCTGGTACCTCTGCATCGTCGTGGAATATCTTTTTTTACCATAAAATTTAAACCATTAACATATTTATTTGAATATCAGAAAACTTATTTAACGCCATATTTTGACTATAGAACAGACAAAGAAACACAAAATAGACAAATAAACCGGTGTATTTTAACATTTGTTTTTGTTTCAAATATATAGCAATGTTTTAAAGTAACATTTTAAAGTTTAAAGTAAAATTGCTAAATGAGACTGCTCATTGCCTCGCATTTTATAATATCAATCACTTTTTCAGCAAACTTTAACATTTACTTTTGTGTTATAGATCTTAAATATGATATATAAAAACCCAATGAAATACTGAATAACATACATTTATATAATTGTAAATTAACGAAGCAAAACTCTTAGAACATCATTTTTCAACAACGACGTGGTCTTTAAGAGGCAAATGCATTTATTTCATGTAAATAATATAGTAACTCTACTTAATTATAAAGAAAAAAGGACATTTATCATGCTATTAGAACGTTTTCCATGAAGGTTAATTTCGCTACTCTTTATAAAATATATTATATATCACCTTGCGTCAACTTCGACTGAAACTCTGCCAGGAATAATTTTTAAAATTTCACATCCAAATAAAACACTGAGCATATCCAGAGTTTCGGAAACTTGCTCCTCAATGGTGCTGTAAAAACAAACAAAAGAAATTAAATCACAACCGACTTCGAAGAAATTCTGTACACGTTTAGTATACATTTCCAAATTGACAGATTATAAAAATATTCAATAATATTCTTGAAAATCTTAATAAGAATATTTTGAACAAAATTAAAGTTTTATAAACTATCATCAACCAATTTAAGACTTCAAATTAGGCAAGTTACGAGCCATTCTAAAATATATAAATAATAGGAACTGTTAATAAATTTTATTACATCTAATTATTGGAGTAATTATCAGTACCAGAAATCTTAAAATATAATCCGATCCTTTAAACGAGCAATTCTTGTATATTGTAACAACCGGAAGCACATCTATCGCGCCACGGTACTGCCGCCGGAAATAATAGTGTAGTAGTAGTCAAATGTCTAGTGCTGCCGCCGGAAGTGTTAGCCATAGCCAAGTCAAGCCATGCAACTACCCCACCCGCCAGTAGCGCCATCTAGCCAAGCTTAAGCCACGCCTTAGGTGGGGTAGGGGTAGCCAGCCATATAAGGCCATGCGTGCGTCGACTCGAAGCAGGATTGCCCGCATTGTCTTAGCGTTCGAGAACACTCACGCACGAGTTCCGCGAATCCGCCAGTTCTGCGCGATAATGCGCCGCACTAGCGCCGCCGCGCCGGCTCCGGCGAGTCGGCGCACTAAACGCGATGCCGCGTCTACACGACGTACGACCCCGAGCACGCCCATGGACACTGAAACCCCTAGCACTACGACGACCTCCACTTCAGATACCGGATCTCCCGCCTCCACTGACTCCCGCTCTACCGGATCTCCCG
>JACEII010000085.1:94235-156520 GCA_014332785.1 Antheraea mylitta
ATGGTATTTAAGTGATGTACTTATGTACAAAGTGACGTTTAATTCTACGCGTTCTTACAATATTATTATATCCATATATATTCAGGATCACGGAAACGGAGTCATTTATTTCAGTGAAACTTAGTATGTAGTTTCGGGGACGATAAATCGATTTTAATTTAAAAATGTTTTTTGAAGAACTGAGCTAAGCTCGGTCGCCCAGATACATATAACTTAATAAAATAAAATACCGAGTTGAAAATAATTACTGCACAAAAAATCAAGCGGAGCAGTGGAACATTGCTAGTTTTTTTTCAATTTTGTTGTTTTCACATATATCGCAATATAATTAGAATTAACATTATATAGAGAAAGACAGAGGAGGGAGGGGGGTAAGCGCAATTTGATACGTGTGCCACTTCCCTTCTTGCTAGTTATTTATAAAGCAACTCTGTTAACTTGTAGCATTCTATTATACTGGTATTATAAACCATTTGGAAACGTAGCTAACATAACGGGTTGTTGCCAGAACAACTTGTATACTTGTAACTTGTAATACGATTTTTGGTCTATAACTGAAAATCTGGTAGACTGATAGTTTTTTTTTTTTTTTATAATAGCACGGCAAAGTGCAATCCAAAAACAATGGTGACTGCCGAGAGATACGTCATCCTTCGTCGGTCGTCGCTGTCATGCCGGCCTGCGTAAATGCCTCTTCAAGTTGAGCTTGAAGAACCCCATATTATAGGAAGGAAGGAACACGCTAGCCGGGAGATTATTCCACAGCTTCACGGTACGGCAAAGATAGGATGTTGCGAACTTTTAGTTCGTGCCCATATAGGTTTTACCGTAAAACTGTGGCTCCGTAGACCACCGCGCGTGGTTCGGTTATAAAAAGGAGAAGAAGGGATTAAATTGAACAACTCTGCAGAACACTCGCCATGATACAGACGGTAGAACACTCTCAGTGAGGCAATATCCCTGCGCAGTTGAAGCGGCTTATAAACTCTGTAATGTCTGCATCATTAACAATACGGACAGCCCGTCTCTGCAACCTGTCCAAGGCATCCAGTAGGTACTTGGCGGAACCGTCCCAATGGTGCGAACAGTATTCCACGCAAGGCCGAACTTGTGCCTTGTAAAGAAGATATAACTGATCAGGCGTGAAAAACCGTCGCACCTTGTTCAGAATTTCGAGTCTCTGAGATGCAGTGGAGATTACGCTCCCGATGTAGTTCCTGGGATTAAGGTCGCTGCGAATATCTACACCCAAGATATTGAGACTGTCTCGCATTGTGAGCGAGATGTTCTGAAGAGTAGGAAGGGGGGTAAATGGAGATGTCTTGCATGTAAACGCGCACACCTGTGTTTTGTTAGCATTAAACTCGACCAAATTACTTGCTCCCCATATTGATATGCGATGCAAGGATCGGTCGAGCTCAATGATAAGTTCCTGCCGTCTCTTTTCTATTTCTCCCCGGCCGCAAGAAGGCTTGCTGCAGTATAACTCATGGATAGTACTATCGTCTGCATAGCAATGAATACGGCCCAAAGGCAACATATCATTGATATGCAGAAGAAACAGAGTAGGTGAAAGTACAGAGCCTTGAGTAAACTCCAGCGTTTACTGACATGAGCTGCGAATCACATCCATCAACAAGAACACGAATTCTGTACTCGTGCAGAAAGCTAGAGATTCACTTGCATAAATTGTCGGGGAGTCCGTACGCTGGAAGCTTGGAGAGAAGACCATGGTGCCAGACCCTATCAAAGGCTTTGGCAATGTCGAGACTGATTGCCAAGGCCTCGCCGTGTTTGTCAATTGCCTCCCCCCCAGCGATGTAGCATGTATGCCAGAAGATCACCCGTTGATCGGTTTTGGCGAAAGCCATATTGTCGATCATTAATCAATGAGTGATCCTCCAGGTAGCGAACAAGCTGGGTGTTGATGATCCGCTCCATGATCTTGCACAACACTGAGGTTACGGCAATTGGACGATAGTTATTAGGATCTGACCGGTCCCCCTTCTTCGGTATCGGTTGCACATTGGCCTCCCTCCAAGCCCGAGGCACGACACCAGAGATGTAAGACAGGCGGTACAAGCGCGTTAGTATTGGAGCTAACTCGGCTGCACATGTTTTTAAGACAACCGCTGGGATACCATCCGGACCACTAGACTTCCGGACATCGAGCGATCGCAGTTGCTTAAGAACGTCACGCTGCCTGAACCTTAATTCCGACATAGTGACACCGCAGCAAGGAATGGTAGGCGGTTGCGCGTTTCGATCGTCGAGCCAGGAATTAGCCGCAAAATGATTAGCTAATAATGTAGCCTTCATTTGCGGTTCGTAGGCCAGTGTTCCATCAGAGTACCTCAGCGGCGGCAACATTGGATAACAAAAGTTGGCTTGCACAGCTTTGGCCAGACTCCAGTAGACTCGACTATTAGTCGGATAACTTACGAGTTCATGACCTAAGCGTGCAACGCGCTGAGCATCCGCTCTAATATAGGCCCTCTTACAGACTTTGGTGGCAGAGTTATAGGCTGATTTGAGGAAATGAATATTAGGATCCTTATTAGCGCGGCCCTTGATCCATTCGCGATACGCGGCTTGCTTCTTACTAAAAGCATCAGACTTGAAATTTTTTTTTTCAAGAATAAATTGTATCTAGAATAAAGGGCATAGCCGGTTAAATATGGGAAATCTGCCCCCATGGCTTTTTTGACCCACACTTAGGGGATCGATTTGGCATCAAATAAAAATAATTCACACCAATTTTTAGCCCTTTAACTCAAACGACGTTCGAGATTTTCAAAAAAACCTGTTTTTTTTTTTATTTTAAATTTATTTTTATACTGAAATTCGGAGTTAATCAATGGTGATTTTTTTTCTTATTCTTAGGATCCTTAAACATAAAAATATCGTATGATCATCGTTTTTCAACGAAAAGTCGATTTTTAATGAAGAAAAGAAAATTCAAATTATTTTTTTTAGGGTTTTTGAAATATGTCAATCACCAAAATTTGTCAGAACATGTATTTTACACCCCTCGACACTCAGGAATTTACATTTCAATCATTTTTAGAAATGTCTGCCTGTTTGTATGAACACGGATCACTGTTAGAATACTACGTTCACAATAAAACCTTACCAAGCAAATCATAAAGCATAGCCTCGAGAGTAACTTAGTATTTTTTTTTATTAAAATAGGTCTACTCTATCAAAGTCATTGTAATTTGAATGACAGCTAGAATTGTGTACAAGAGGAGTAGTAATCTGTACTAATATTATAAAACTGGAGGGTTTGTTTGTTTGGTTGAACGCGTTATCTCAGGAACTACTGGTCCGATATGAAAAATTCTTAAATAGCTAATTTATCGAGGAAAACTATAGGATATATATCATCGTCCTAAGACCAATAGGAGCGGAACACCAATGAGAGATGTTTCAAAATCAGGACTTTTTTCCTTTTAAGAGTTTCCGCTGCGTGTTGGCGTTAACCTAAAGTAACTATTCCACGCGGTCGAAGTTGCGGGCAGGAGCTAGTGTATAATAAAAAAGCCTTAATAGTTTTTATAAAAATTGAATCGTTTACCTTCCAGATTCCTTTCCGTATTTGATAGCTTTATCGAGAATATGTTGGTACTGTTCCATTCCCGCAGCTGACAATATCAAGCTGGGATTTGTAGTTGCATCAGTTGGTTTGTACTCCTTCATGGCTGAAAATGAACACATTTATATACGTAATCACTTTCTCGTGCTCTTCAGGCAAAAAGGTGCCACCTTTTTTTTACAAAAACTACATGGAGAAGCCAATATTGCTTCAGGGAGCATAATATAGAAAACTCGGAGTCCGTTATAGAGAGACTGATTTATATTTCAATACAAGGATGTTTTAGTGACAAAATGATTTTTCAATTGTTTGTGTTCATGAAGGCAATCTTCATGTATTAATTTGTAGGTTATTTTATTGTCTGTGACCTCATGTTCAGAGTTATAACTATCGGAGATTGGTAAACCTAAAAACTTTACAATCATTAAGTTGGCACACCTACTCATTTTTTATTGAGGCTTTTATGTCATTTAACGTGGACAACGTCGCAAGCGGTTGACAGAAGAATATTATACAGTAAAAATTGTTAAATACCCAGAAACTAGTAGTCCGGTGAAGCTGTTAAGACCTTGCTACGACAATAGCGTACCTATTCAGTTCGAGAGAAAAAAAACCCTGAAGCTTATTTATTGACGCAAACCTAACAAGGTGAGATTTAGAAAACAGGAATTTTCTACAAGTTTATTGATTAATCAGACAACATAGGTAATCGATCAGAAAGATTTTTATAAATTCTTCCTATTTATAGATACGTATTTCATATCTTTATTAGAAATAATAAGTTTAACATTTAACGATAATTTTAAAAGCATTGCAATAAGATATCTATGGTTCCACCAATTTTAGAGAGACTCTAATTAAATAATCTAATAATTTCGACGACGTTCATGGTGTAACATAATTATCATATAGTAGTTATAAGACCGATATTTTTATTCAATCAGAGTTAAACTATATGTACCACTATATGTATGTAAAAGTTTAAGGCATATTATGATAATCATATAAACATATTTAACAATAATATTTTAAATAAAAACAAAGCAAATCACTCGTCTATTTACATAAAACAATATGGTTACTGGTATATTACACGATACGGTTTATTCTGTAAATTTGTAAAATTACTTGCCAAAATATACACTAAAAAGCTACATGTCCATGTTACAAGGTTCACAATTAGTTCAAATGTTTGTTTTTTTATTATAACTGTTATCAAAAAATTAAAATAGCGCAAAACTTCATCGCGTCGACTATAATATCGCGAAAATTTAATACAGTTGCAACTTTCAAAGTTACTTTTACAATTTATTTCATTAAAGCCTCAAATAATATATACTTAGATTTTAAAATAAATATCACACAAGGCTACAAGCACATTTAAATATTCTAAATGTAACTAAAAACTAATATAATTAAAAACTTACTTGACAACTCTAATTACCCAGTTGATATTTTGGTAACGTCAAACGAAACCATACCTAGTAATTATTTACAGCTTTTTTTTTAGGAATTTGCCTTTTTTGTTAAATTTGTCACCAATATCCATCATTGCATTTAAATAATCCAAAACGAAAAGTTTAAAGTCGTGTCCATTTATATGTCCATTTTTAAATTACCCCCCTTAACTATCAAATCGCCCCCCTGTGGGGCGTGGGCTCCACGTTGGCAAACATTGGTCTAGAGATTGATTATACATTGCTATATACCACAATAACCATTGAATATTAACAGGAATGCATGGTTTCCTATTTCATAATATTAAAAATGTAATAAAATATGACACTATGAAATGTTCAAATATAAAGAATCTACATATTGAAACAAACTAAAAGCTAAATTAAAATTACTATAATAGAACATTATGTAAGAAATACTAAGTACCATTACTGCTATGTAATTAATATATCTTTTCCCCTGTAACTTAATTGTAAGATCTTATCAATGTCATCCATGACCCAGTCATTTGAACTTTTTGCTGATATAACAAATGATTTTTAAATATTTGTATCATAAGTGTAGCAGTTACCTCTAAATTAATGTAACATGAAGATAAACTTATGTTTTAAATTTTTCCCCTACAATTAATGGGTTATATATTTTATTTTATGTTTTATATCAATGGTGGAAGTACATAAAAGGTTAATATAGTGGTAATAATAATAAAGGTTGATGGCTAGCAAATGTATTTTTTGTGTTATATTCACCACATAGTAGTATTTTATTTTTATTTATACTAATATTATAATGCAGAAAAGTTTGTTAGCCTGAATGCATTAATCTCAGGAACTACTGGTCCGATTAGAAAAATTATTTTAGTGTTAGAGAGCTCATTTTTCGAGGAAGGCTATATCATGCTAAGGCCAGTAGGAGCGGAGTGCATATGAAGAATGTTTCAAAATCAAGGTTAACATATTTATTGTTTAAAATTATTTTCACCTTTATGTAAATGAAGTTAGCATTAGCCCAAAGTAACTATTCCATGCAGACAAAGTAGTAGGCAGAGAAGCTTAGTTATTTGATGTAATGTGATACACCAAAGTTTTGACAATAGCACCAATATTGGTTTTACAACCTATATAATAATAATAATTGATGTAATTAATTATGTTTATAAAACTTGTAATAAAGTAATATCTGATCCCAAAAGAATATTATTAGTATTTTAGGCTGTGAAAGCCTCAATGAACAAATAGTTGAAGACATTTTAAAGCTAGATAAACTGCCTTCTTTCAGACTTGCAATAAATGGCATACATTTCGATTCAAGGTCTTAAAGGCCTCAAGCCGGTGTGCAGATGCTAAGGGTTAACAATGAGTAATTCATTTTTAGTTCATTGTTACATTTTTGTGTAATGTAATCAGAGAAAACAACAAGCTAGATAATATTGGAGATAGTACATGTAAAATATTTATATTACTAATCTTAAGATTTATCAATTTGATATTCAATTTAGTGAGTTAATACTTGTTGTTAGGTATTAAAAAATATTATTCAAATATAAAATTCTTGGGTAGTGTTATTTAATAGTTTTTATTTAAATTAGTTCCGCATTGCATCATGTGAATACAAAAAAAACTAAAGACAATGTTTCTGAAACCACATTCTAAAGTTATACATATCTTTGTAAGCATATATGATATTGGCAACCACTTGTGACTTACTCCACATTTAATCCTAACTGGTATTATAAATTGAAATTTGAGTTTGTTTATTTATTTGTCACCTTCTCACACCTCAAGAATTCAACCAAACATCACGAAATTTTAAACACACATTGTCAGTGGCAGGGAAAAAACAAACAGTACCTTATACCTTTAAAACAATGTTCTGTTCCCTAAGGATACATCAACTTTATGCTGACATGAATGAAGCCTTGAACACAAACTAGTTACAATATGAAAATTAATTTCAAAATGTCATAGCTTATATAGTAACTAGTTATAATGTAATTTCTTATTAGTGAAACTATTTCCAAAATAAAATAAGTACTCCTAACAAATAATTGTTAGGATGATAACATTCCCATTCAAACTAACAAAATTTACCTCTGAAAAACAATTTGAAAAAAGTTTATTATATATTGCGTATGCATATTTTGGATTAGTATAATATATTGGGAATCAATTTCTGTAATTGTGTTTAAAACATTATATGGATATTCAATTTTCATTCCACCTCAAATGATAGATATGAATCATACTGACAAAAAAACAATTAGCAACATCCTAATAACTCTACAAAGGTTTTAACTGTTCGTTTAACTCCAATATCATAGATCTCTAGTATACGCTGGACCAATATATAGTCTGCAAATAGTTTTTCTAAGCTAAACCTTTCTCTTCCCAAAAATGTGATGTATTCAACAAATGTGACAAAATTGTATAAAACGTCTTATGGTAAAGAATTTAATGTTAAATACATTACAATACAATACCAATTATCAATACGAAAAAAAAACATATCACTTCAATCTAACCTTCAAAATCGCCGGTGTCAGCCACCACGATGGAATGTTCCTTCAATTGATCGAGGGCACTCATTTTCGTGCGTTTCGCTTGGGGTTCACTACTCATACTGACTTATTTACAGCTGTAACAAAAAATGAATGGTAACTGTTGAAGCATGAAGCGCAACGTCACTTCGCTACTTGAAGGTGACCTCTTACAAAAGTATGTGTTGATAGTTGAAAATTATATATTATTCCGTCTAAGATAACCTCTTGATTATATGATATATGTTACATTATTTTCTCTCTTCAATAATATGAAACCAAAAATCAAATAGAAAAATAAACCTTATTTTACAACTTATTCCTCTTGAGTAGGGATAAAACAATACATCGATGACTCAATCATAAACATCGATGTTAAAACTCGACGATATCAACGTATAAAGCTCGGTATGAACCTTTGGACTTGTAGCTACCAAGTATGTCGTCCTCTTTGGCAGACTAGCACAAACTTTTGAAATGTTGTAAATAGAATGTCGTTCAAACAATTGAACAAACAAATGAAATATGGCGTGTCTGTATAAATACCATATATGGTCATATAAATAAACAGTCTATCTTACGTACTCTGAGTATTATTACGATGTCCGTGTCAGTCTAGATTTCGATAGTAGTGAGCCGTAGCTCCTACGAATCGCGGTAGCCGTCTCAGCCTACCCTTTGTGTGTGCGGGCGAGGAAACTTTTTCAGTGCTGAGCACTTTTAAATGGTTATCAGCGCGACTCGTTAACACAAGTCGGTCATTAGGTGAGACCGCTTATTAGCGGGTAATTCTCTTCTGCTTCTGGATTCAAGGATCTTTAATCTTTTAATTTATGAGTTTAGCCTCCCTCTTCTGGGGTGGCCAGATTTCTTGGGGACGGTTTCGTCCGTCGGTCTGGCGGTCGCGCGTGAAGCGGCGCTATCCCTTTAATTAGGGGAAAGCTTGTCGCGTCCGCCCGACGGAACATGGCTGTTGTCGTCCTGGTGATGTAGGCGTCTAGACTCTCCCATTTAAGATCTCTTTGTATCACGTCGTTTCTTATGTAACGAGGTGCCTGCACTATAGTCCTCAGACTCTGCCGTTCTTGGACGCGTAGGCGTTCCTTTTGGGTGTTAGATAGGTATGCGTACCATGCCGGTGCCGCACATGTTAATCGTGATCTTATATACGTCTTGTATATAGCTAGCTTTGTTCTTGTGGGTATTCTGGATGCTAGAATAGGTCGGAGTAGTCCTCTCGTGGCTTTTACACGTCCTATGATGTTATCGACGTGTTTAACAAATCTCATTTGAGCATCTATTTGGACTCCCAGGTATTTGGCTTGCCTCAGCCATGGCACGCTTTGTCCCTGTAGGAGTAATGGTGGCGGATACGGATATGCTCCCGTGATGAACGCCTATGTTTTGGCGACATTGACCGTCACTGTCCACCGCTCTAGCCAGTCTGGCAGAGCCGCCATAGTCGGACGCAGATAGTCTGCGGCGTATTTCTTGTTTGCTGAGGACGCAAAATACGCCGCATCGTCCACGAACAACGCTAGCTCTGCCCGGCCGACCCGAGGAATGTCGTCGGTATATCGCGCATATAACACAGGCGACAGGCAGCTGCCCTGGGGTACCCCAGCGCGTGCTTGGCGTTCCGTGGAGGATACCCCCTCGACCACCACTACCACCCGGCGATCCTTGAGGTATGACGCTAATAGGCGTATTATTTTCCCATAGGAGACGTTGACAACTTGTACAGCAGGCCCTCATGCCATTGCGTTCGATAGGGTAAACGCCTTCTCCATATCTAGGAAAACCGCCGCGAAATAGTGACCTTTGTTGGCACTGTCTGACATCGTGTATAATACTCTAGCGAGTTGCAGCTTTGTGGAGTGTTGTGCTCGGAATCCAAATTGTTCGTCGCGCGGCTGCAGATGGGGTAGATGTCTTAATAATATTTTCTCAAATAATTTTGACACAGTGCTCAATAGAGTTATCGGCCGATAACTGTCAGGTTTTCTTGAGTCGTTCCCTGGTTTGGGGATCATCACGACCCGTCCGATTTTCCAACTGGATGGAAAGTGACCCGAGCGCAGTATACCGTTGTACAGCCACGCCAAAGCGGCGACAGTCTTAACCAGCAAGTGGCGCAGTACAGCGTTGGTAATTCGGTCCACGCCCAGGGCTTTCTTGACATTAAGTGTCCGAATCGCTTTGGAGACCTGAGACGGGGAGACAAATGCCGTTTCTTCTTCCCGTTGAGGTGTTCCTTCTAGTAGTGACAGGACGTGGCTGGTAACCATAGCGTTGTGTTCGCTGTTTGCTACTGGATTCGGTGTGAAATGTCTCTCTAGGTGGTTTGCAAAAATTTCCGCGCGATCTGCTGCACGGAAACATAAGTTCCCATGGGATTCAAATAGCGGTTTTATAGCTGGCTTCTCAGTAGACAATTGCTTACATAGACGGTGGATAGAGGGCATATCCCCGTCTATGGAATCTATATGCCGTTCCCACGACTCTGTGGCGTGGTCATCCAGGGCGCTCTTGATACGCTTAACTAGGCTATTGAGCCTAGTTTTCTGCAAAGGGCAGCGTGTTCTCTGCCACCCGTAGCTCCTACAGACTTATTATAGGTATATTATGTACATGGTATGACCAATGTTTTGTGATGTGTAGCACCTTCTATTGTAGTTCCTACTCACTCGCTTCCTCAGTCACACTTGAGGATACCAACAATACATCAATGTTTTAAAACATCGATCTATTGTTCATAAGCATTAAAGTTTTAAATTATTTTAATATTTTATTTGAGATCCTTGACATTGGCAATACGTCGCTATTGTATTATTTGCGGTTGATTTTAGAAACGGGCTACGATTAACCTAGTCAGAAACCGTTTACTGCATCTAAGGTTGACAAAATTATTGTGTTTAATTCTATTTCGTGATATAAATATTACTTACCTTGTTTTAAATATGCATTTTCATCATATTTATCTTTGTTTTAAATATACATTTTCATCATATTTATCTTTGTTTCATTTTTTTTTTTCTACAACATCGATGATTTTTATAAACGATGTTCATCACTATTCTTGAGCCGTGATAAAAATCTATGTTCAATGCTACCAGTATTATTTGCCCTAATTCCCCAAATACCTACGTCATAATACATATTCCCCAAATACCTACGTCATAATACATATTCCCCAAAATGCGGTATAACCTGAAATTTTATTTGTGGTTAGCCGCGTTAAGCAAAGATAATTTATATGCATATATTTATTCACTAACCTTTGCGTAACGAATTGCAGGTAACCACAAATAAAATTTAACCGCATTTTTCTCAAAACCTTTGACATGTTCTTTAATGCGTCTATAATATATTATTATATTATATAATAATATATTTATTATTATTAGGCAGAATATTAGAGTAACGAAAAAGTACCAGTGACGATACAAAAACGACACGAAAAGATTTAGATTTCTAAACAAAAGTTCTTTATAAGATTTATATATTGATTTAAATAACGACTTAATATTTTGTTATTTTCGATGCTGCAGTCGACTATATGTTGATTATAAGCAAGTCGTTGATATAGTTTTTTGTTAGTTGTTAAGTTGACAGTTTCGCTCAGGTATATTAAAGAAGGGGACAAGACTAAAATCTCCCATGTACATTACCAAGGTATGCTATGAATTAATAGCAACTAAACATCAATTTGTCAGTTTAGACAATATTATTGAAATTTTTCCTATTGTCTTCTATATTTTTCCACCCAGATTTTTTAAATTTTCCGTACACTTTTCAAAGACTTTCCTTCCTACCAACATAATTAAAAATATAGCCAAATAGGTGCAGCAGGCAGCTGTTCTGAAATTATGGATTTGCATACATTCGTCAAATGTTTTTTATTTATATAAATCCTTGTGAGTACATCACAGCTTTCGCTCAATAAAGAAACATCGTAATGAAATACAGAACAACATGGTGATAGAGCTTCTTCTAAGTTATATAAGCTAAACTAGCCTACATAGCTATCACCCGAAAATTAATATCTGACGTCGTTTACCTATAATTATTTTCCAGCAGCTGCACTTGAGAGCCTTAGGTTTAACACGTTAACAATCTTGACGAAATCCTCATTTGATATCAGCTAAGATTAAAAGTAGATATTAATAAAATTCTAAAAACAACCATCGTAGAGTAATCGTTCCTAAAATGATTGGAATCGAAAAAAAAAGGCTTGAGAGATCTTAATGGCTGATGAACAAATGAAGTAGATATTTACTATTTCTGAAAAAGCAATAAAGCATTCGTAAATAGCGATGAAGAGATATTTTGTGAATATAATGCCTTGCGTAACAATGAATGTTACTAGAAATATTAATACTTTACGAAACTTTTTTCATTACGATATTCTTTTTATGTTAACTACTGCCAATACTTTATATAACGTACTCTGTGGCCAATATTACGTATTTCAATGTTGCCAAGAGGTTCAATACATATTGCATGATATTTAATGTAAATAAAAGCATCGCATTGCTACAAACATTGTACATCAACTGTAAACTTAGTTTTTTACTCTTGGCCATGTAATAATATTACATTCAAATTCGAACACAGCAAAGTATAATAATAAATAAATATTAATAAAAATCAGTTCACTGATTTCAATTACATCATCTTACTTCGAGATTTCTCTTAAAATATATATCGACAAGTACCTAAACGTTTACTAACTAAACTAAATGTTTAAAACTTTTGTACTATATAATACATTACTATATCTTAGTGCTTACAATTTTTTACATTTTGTTTTGGCTTATAGGTTTGTCGTTATCGTTACTAAAGTTTTTAACATAGTCCAACCTACTACTACTGTTGTTGAATAATAACATAATTAATAAAAGTAGTGAGAAAGTAAAATTTTATATGTATTACATATGTATAAAATTTTTAATGAGTTTTGGTATGGAGTTGTAATTAAAGACGGTGCAATTCCACTATGCTCAGTAATTTAATGATTACAAGCTGGTAGTAAGAATACATTCAAAAATTGATTTGATTAAAATTGTTACCGGGTCCAAAGAAATTTCATTACAAAATTGTGTAAAGAGTCTGTGTAATTGTGACTACAAAACGTGCAATCTTATAATAGTTGCTTGCAACTCTGGCACATTCGATATTTCTAGAAGATTCAGGTAGAAACGAAGCAGTTATGCGGCAATGAACCGGCGTTTATATGCGAACGTTTGTGATAGATCAATCGACCAATTGTCAATCTAAGCAACGTGTTTCTTGAAATTCAAGATTTAGAAGTAACAAATACGTATTGAAGTAAATTTCAAGTGTGAAAAGAAACATTTTGGTTTCACGATGGCTGCAATGTCCGTCATAGGTATTGATTTCGGAAATGAATCATGTTATATTGCTGTGGCTAAAGCGGGTGGTATTGAAACTATAGCCAATGATTACAGTCTACGAGGTACCCCGTAAGTTAAAATAAGTTATATATTTTTGTATAAATTTGTTGTTTCGATAACCTTAAAACCTAATCTTGAGTACATTCACTCATACTTTTAGTAATTATTGCATGTCATGTTCAGAACCTTATTTGGTACTATAGTGGTTTATAAGGTTGTAGTATTTTGTTTTAATATATACCTGTCAATGTTTGTTACCATTTAGATATTTAGCGTTTTTGTCATTCGTAACAGCGTTTAGTTTTTACTCTTTTGTTTTGTCATCTACATTTATTTCACATTACCCTTATATTTCCTTTAAAAAGTTACCATCTGGGAAAATTACTATTATACAGTGTATTCTTTTTGTTATCTTTTGAAATTGCAGGCCTATGATTAATTAAACACGAAGTGTATTGCTTTTTAGATCATTTTACATAATGTGTTTTCGTTCAGGGTTATTGCTATGAAGTTGTAGAAATGTATTACACAAGCTAGATAAATGTTTACAAATCACCTGATGGTAAATTAATATAATAACTACGACTGAGGTATGATACATTGATGATGTTGTCACCCAATGAGCTTAGTAACTTATCATTAAATCTCCTAGTTAGTTGAATATACTGTAACTTAACGTAAAATTTGAAATATTAAAGCAAATTACAGTGACATACTTTTTACTACAATAATTATAATCCAGTGTAGAACCACGTATATAACACTTCAAAAGTGCATAGATTATATAAATTAAAATAACTTGAAAAAATTAAAGGTCATGTAAATGATGCCACTAATAAAGCATTAGTCAAACAAATGCTTAATTTTCAATGTACAATAGGTAATTTGTTTTTCTTTTTTTTTGCTATTTTCATCCACTAATGCCTGGTTTCGAATATACTCGGTTAAACTACCAATAGTTATTGACTCAACAAAGTTATCTATTCGATAAAGTGTCAAATAGCCAGTCAAGTTTTATTCAGATTTATTGTATGATCTTGTGTTCAGAAACACAATTTGACAAGTTATCCAATCAATAACGCTATTGAACAGATTAACTACAAATAAAATACCTCAGAAACCGAGCATAAATAATATAAACTATGAATGCTACAAAGGTTAAATATGAAAATATTTTATGGAGTACTAGCCTTTTACTTCTTTTGTGTTCAATTAGAATGCAAAACTAAATAATAATAAAATATAGCTTGACACAATGTGGTAGTGAATTACATAAAATGGAAAAAAAAACCTTAGACATAACTACTATCATGATGTTCTGTTAATTTTTGATGATTAAAAAGCTTTGATATTTAGAACTCTGTGTGTAGCTCATGGTATTTATATACATTTTTCTTTGTTAAATACTAAATTATACTAAATAACTGAATATAAATGATTTAATCATGTGAATATAATTTATATTAGACATATGGTTATAGCTTAGTCCATAGATAAGCTATATATAGCATTCATAGTTTCAGTGCAAGGTTAAAATAAACTTGGCATGATTTTATTGTAAGTTTGAGTCTTTCCTTGTACATTATAATTCATGCTGTAATTAATGATGACAATTCATGATGGAAAAGTAATGTAAGCATTTTCAATACAAACATGCCATATACTTGTAAAAAATTGTTAAATAAGATCCATTAATAGCAAGCATATAGTTCATATTGGTGTTATTTGAAATACTATGCTTCTTAATATCTGACCTTGAAGATTGTCATTTTCCCCGAGGTCAGAAGAACAGGTAGCTATCCCTGCAAATTTGTGAAACATCTATAGGCGTGGGTAAAGTTGATTGTTTGCATGACAATGATACGACAATAGCATGCACTATCGACTGTATAATCTCTTTATTGAACTAGGCTCGCATACCTATATTGGCGTAATTTGAGATTAATTCGATTCAAGCGATTTCGATTTTTCACATCTGCCAGGCATCCTGTGATGACAAAATTTTTTTTAAAAATATTTTTGATGGTGGTGTTTGATATAAGTTCATTTCAAATTATGAGTAACGATGTGTTATAGCTGTAATACATGTTGCAATAGTGTGATTGATTCAACATTTTATGGATCAGTTATACTATCTTTTCATGTAATTATTTATCTTACTTTCATTTACAGATCATGTGTGGCTTTCTCTTCAAAGAATCGAATATTGGGCGTCGCCGCAAAAAATCAAATGGTGACAAACATGAAAAATACGGTTTTTGGTTTCAAGAGGCTGTTGGGGAGAAAATTTTCTGATCCTCATGTACAGAAGGAACTAAAGTATTTCCCATTTAAAGTTGAACAGAGACCCGATGGTGGGATTGGAATTAGAGTAAATTATCTTGGTGAAGATAATGTTTTTACACCAGAGCAGGTAATTAAACTTCCACATGTAGTATAGTACAATTTTGCAAATAATGCATATCCATAACTTTAATCACACCATGTTTTTCAGGAATTTAAAGTTTTCTCTGACAAATTTTATAGAAGTAATTTTAAATAGTTTTATGTTAAATAAATAGTAATTATTCCTATGTCCAAACCTACTTCACCCCATCCATTTTAGGATTACAAAAGCACATAAGAGATTTCTTAGTGTACATAATATATAGATAAATATAAACTGATTTTCTAGACGTGATGTATTATTTAGAAATGATACTTGTTCTTTTCAATATTTTTTTTTCTTTTACAATAAAAATAGGTGAAATTATTTTAATTATATATGTAAACCTTTGTACGACACGAGAAGAATTCAAACTGCATAAATACAGATATGTGATTTTTAAACAGTCATGTAGAGTTACAACTGATACCAATGTAAGTTACTCCAATAGACCACACTAGATAATCAATAAAACAATCCTTACTTGACCTTTAAAACTATGTTTTTTTTTTAATCTGTGATTTATGGAATGATGAATGAATTCATATTTATTGACTTATGCAAATTTAATTAAAGGGATGGACTCATTAGGAATCCCTAGGATCCTTATGATCTCAAAGGAAACAGTGTGCTGAAAGTAATCAATATTGCTGAATTCCATATAAATTAATGTATGAAATTCAGACAAATAAAAATATTTCTGCAAAAATCTGTAAAAGAGTTTAAATATTTTGTAAGAATTGTAAACAGATGTCTAAAAGTTAACTATCATATTATAGCTTTAAGAGTTACATAACACTCTGCAAAATAGATTTTTAGACTTCTATATTATGTAGGTTTCATAAATTAATCAGTTAATATGAATAAAGAAATTCTTACACAAATTGTAATTTAAGATTTGTTTCTATAATTGCTTCCAGATCACGGCAATGTTATTCACTAAGCTGAAGGAAATAGCTGCAAGTGCACTGCAGACTCAGATTAATGATTGTGTTATATCAGTTCCTAGTTATTTTACTAATTCGGAAAGAAATGCTCTTTTGAATGCTGCTGCTATCGCTGGTAAATAGTAGTTATTATAAATAACCATCAACATAAAATCATAATAGTTCACATTTCCATACAGGATTACTTTATTACCCATATTTTAATTTAATTTGATTACATTTAATTTTATGTCACTCTGTACTAACTGACAAACCTGTTGGTAACAGGCTTGAATGTGCTGCGACTTATGAATGAAACAACTGCAACAGCTTTAACTTACGGGATTTATAAACAAGATCTGCCCGCTCCTGAAGATAAACCTAGAAATGTTGTGTTTGTTGATTTTGGTCATAGCTCCCTGCAGGTAATTCCCTACATGATTTATGTGTGTAATTAATAAGTGCTTTAGTAAATATACTTTTCATATAACAAAACACTATGACATGTGCCTTAGAAGCTTGTTTTGACTTAATGTTTTATGGCTAAACTAACTCTTATACATACATATGATTCTTTTTCAATCTAATTACGAAATGGAATTATATTTATTACTAACAGTGTCCGCAACTACTTCTGCATTTTTTGTACTAATTGTTTTGTTCTGCAGACTCTTGGTTTGCACCTTTTTTTGCTTTTCCTTTATTTTAATTTTATTATCTACGTGAAAATTTCGCAGTCTACTAGTCTGTTTGGAACCTTATTTAAAAAAAACAGTGATTAATAAAATCATCTGAATGTATTAAGTTTATTTACTTATCTACTTTTCTCTCCTATTAAGTCCCATGTTCATCAAAATTACAATAACTTTTGATAGACCGAACCAATTTTAATGAAACGAAGACTAAATGTTACCTGAAAATATGCTTTATGTTTTTCTTGAAGAGGTTTTATTATGAAAGCTGTATTTTAGCAATGACGCGGGTTAATACAGACCAACAGACTTTTCTAAAAATAATTTGAAATGTTTTTATTACTTATTCCTAGACACCTGCAACATTTTTTTCTCATATATCGAAAAGTACAGACAAATTCGATTAACTATTTTATTATATGTATAGCTTGAGTACTTGATCGTTATGGATTATAATGGTATTAAAATCTTTATATCATGTTTTCGAACTAATAATTCGTTCTTATTTATATAGTTTTATTCTGTACTATAGGTTGCAGCATGTGCCTTTAACAAGGGGAAACTCCGTGTCCTCGCTTCAGCAACGGATCCAGATTGCGGGGGTAGGGATATCGACATGGCATTAGCTGAGTACTTTTGTCAAGATTTCCAGACAAGATTTAAACTAGATCCCCATAAAAATCAAAGGTAATAATAATAATGCAGATCTCTATTAATAAAATCTGGAATAACTAAAAATCTATTTGGTGAAAAAAAAACAACGAAATATTTTATTTACTGATTGATATAGTTCACGAATATTATTCTTGTAACATGGTTTGTATATATTTTATCAAATTATAGTGCCAGGTGTTATGTAAATTAACATTTTAAAATATTAATTAATTACATAATAGGTCACAGTATCCAGTACCGAATATGTTATTTCAACACTATTGTCTGCCCGCGACTTCGTTCGCGTGGAATAGATTAGTTAGAGTTAGCAAACACATAGCGGAAGCTCTCAAGAGGAAAAAAAACCGATTTATAAACATTATTCATTGGTGCTCCGCTCCTCTTGGTGGTAGCGTGATAATATATAGCCTATAACCATCTTCGATAAATGAGCTATATAACGTAGAAAGAATTTTTCAAATTGGTCCAGTAGTTTCTGAGATTACCCCCTACAATGTCACAAACTCACAAACTTTACCTCTTTATAATATTAGTATAGATTATGAAATATTTATTATACTTTTTAGTCTTATTAATGTTTAACCACAATCTCAACTGATACTCAGTCTAATATGGTAGATATACTAAACACACTAGGTAAATATATTTGGGGAGGACAACACCCATCTAGGGAAGCAGACTTAGTGTCGATTATACAGTCTCTGCTCTCCTGGCCAAAAGATATAAGAATGTACCATGGGATTTTAATCCGTGCAAATCTGGTATATCCAACCACTATTGCCCGGCGGGATGAATATTCGTTAAGGATTTCTTAGTCTGGTGAAACTGTTAAGACCTTGCTAGGTCAATAGCGTATTCATTTCTGGAAAAAAAAACTGTTAGAGATTTCTCTATGGAGAAAAAAAAGATAAATATATTAGAAGGGCTGCAGCTGTTGGAACACCTATACTTGAGAGTGGTAGCTAGCTAAGTAGGGTTCATAAGCTAAGCTAGTTAAGCACCTAGGCTTCAAATTCATTCACAAAGATTCGAACTTGCATCCATTGACGTTCAAACACGCCAACCACTGAGTCATAGTTGCTTCACAATCGTGAAGTGTTTTTGTTCTTGTTAGTGGCAACGGTATATAGTTATGCTCTCGAAATATTTCCAGAGCTTTCCTTCGCCTTCTGCAAGAAGTAGAAAAATTAAAAAAGCAAATGTCAGCAAATAGTACAAGACTACCACTTAATATTGAGTGTTTCATGGAGGAAAGAGATGTATCTGGAGATTTACAACGTACACAGATGGAACAGTTGTGTGCTGATACTTTCAATCGAGTAGATAGGACCTTACGAGCAATTCTTCATAATGCAAGTAAGTATTTTTTGTATTAGGTATAGCTAGTGTGACACATTATGATATGAGTATAGTATGGATCATACTTTGTATGCTGTATATAGATATAGTAGTAGGTCTAGCTTCTGGGTGGTATTATACATTGAGTTAGTAAACAGATCCTTTAAATAAACCTCGGTGTTATTATAAAAAAGTTAAATACGTATTAAATACTTGCTTTAAAAAGGTTTCGTACTAAATACACTGCAGCACTCACCCGTGGCAAGTTCGCATTATGCTTTTTTCTCAAATCTAACCAAAGCGAGTACAAAAGAGCAATACGGCGAACATTTAGCGAGCGCGGTACATTTAAAACGTAACCTTTTTAAGCAAGTATTCAATAATTATTTAACTTTTTTGTTATAACATCGCCTGAGTCGTATTTTATAGACATTTCTTAATACATTTTTTTTTAAGACAAACCAATTTCAATGTTTACCTTTGTTTGACCACTGCAGTGAATTGTAACACTTACTTTCAATATCATTTTTAGAAGTTAATTGCTATCCTTCACAAATGTAGATGCAAAGTTTTACATTTAAGATCATTCACAATATCAAAGGCCTTGTTAAATCATTCACAAATATTATATAGGTGAAAGGTAAAACCTCCAAGGTCATACACAGCACTAATTGTCTTAGGCCACTAATTTTAGAAAATCAATATTTCAATCACTCACAAACCTAGTCAGATCTATAAATCTTCAAAGTCATTCACATATTATATATCCTCATATGTGTTTCACAGTAGATTTAAACTATAAATATTATGTGTGTTTAGGGAAAAACTAAACACTAATAAAAGAGAGGCATGAAATATTTTATGTCTGATATTCACAGTGTATGAGGCCCTAGTACTAGTAATTTTAACAAAAAGTGTCAATAAACCTAACAGAAAATACTTAATTACAGAGTTACGTCCTGATGATATTCATTCTGTGGAAATTGTTGGTGGTTCTAGTAGAATACCGGCAGTAAAAGGATTGATTGAACATGTTTTCGGAAAGCAAGCTTCCACAACTCTTAATCAGGTATGGTTAATCCAAATGATATGTGATGAAACAATCATATTTTTTGTCTAAACAACTGAGATATGAAAAAGAATATGGAACATATATAACTATATTAAATTTACTGTAGTTTTAGTTTTTTTTAATACTTTACTGGCGAGTCCGGTAGACGTTATGACGCCCTGACTATAAAAAATAACCTATAAAACTTATATACTTAATCTTTCTATGTGAATCAATCTATTGGTGAAAACCGCATGAATATCCAATCAGTAATTTTTGAGTTTCACTCAAAGTGACAGACAGACGTGACAGGACTTTGTTTTATAATGGGCGCGTTCCGGGAGACGCTCACAACACTCGCAACGCCCTTTTCGCCGTTCCACTAGACAACCGCGAGCGTTGCGGTCGTGGCGAAAACGTCATTGATGACGTCATAACATACGCTCACGCGAAGCTCACGACGCCCCATGTCTGGACGTGGGTCGACGTGAGCGTTGTCAAAATTGGCGGGATTCTCAATAAACATGGCGACCGTGAAAATGTCATTACTTGATACGGTATAGGATATTTATATTAAATAACATATTGTATTGAAATACGTAAATGAAATATGAAATGAAATACGTTAATAAAGTTTTGATAATTTTACTTCTTTTGAAAAATGTTGTGAATTCTAAAATTCAATTTAAAAATTAATTTATAATTATTTCATGGTAATTTAATATTTTTCATTTAACCAATAAGGTCATTTTGTATGTTTTTGTTTGTTTGTAAGTTTGTATCATTGTTATGATAATTAAAATAAAAAAATTGAATTATACATTGTTTCTTTAATATACTTAAATGAATTTCATAATTATATGAATTTACTGTTAAGACTTACAAAGTGCAACTTAACCTCTCAAAGTTTTTGTTTTATTTTTTCTAGATCGCCATTTTTATTATTTATCTGAACGCTCAAAACGCCCACAAATGCGTTCCACTAGCTCTTACGATCGCAACGCTCGCGAGCTAGTGGAGCGGGAAAACTCGCGGTCGTGAGCGTGAGCGTTGTGAGCTACTACCGGAACGCAGTCAATATGTAAAATGATAAGCTTTTGTGTTTGACAACCATCTCATTTGGTGTTAAATGGTGATGCGAACTAAATGGCAAACACATTAAACCTAGAGGTGTTTGGCTTTCTAGCGTGGCAGTCATAGAATGATCGAGATGGTGCACCAACTTAAAGATCATAGCTGGTGGCAATAATATATAGTATTATAATTATATAGATACGTCATAAGCGTTTCAACAGCGTCTTGTTAAAACTTGGCTTATTTTTTACGACTGCCCTGTCAATCTGGCCATATCTAAGCAACATATAACTATTTCTTTTCCACCACCGATATTGAGAATATGCCATCTTGCTTCCACATTTTACCTAGGACAGTGTGACGTCTTACTTCATACGTGTGTCCGTTATCGTGACATTTGTTCTGTAGTCCATTAAGCTGTGAAAAAAATGCCATATGTTTTGTGAAAAACTTCATATCTTTATCTTTATCTTTAGTTATAATATTATTGCATATCCGTTGTTTTCCTTCACCAAAAGCTCTCAGTTACAATGATTCCAAGCTAAATGGATTGATGCGGTATCCGAGTGTGTCAACTAAGCAATCGCCATTTGAAATATATTTAATAAAAAATAAATAAAAATAACTACACAGGATGAAGCTGTTGCCCGAGGATGTGCATTACAGTGTGCAATGTTGAGTCCAGCTATGCGGGTTAGAGAATTTAGTATCACCGACGTTCAACCCTATGCAGTCCGATTAGCCTGGGATGCTACTCGTGGTGAAGATGGTGATATGGAGGTAACAATATATTGCTTTGAACTTTTTGATGCATCAATCGATAATCCTGTCTATTAGATATTTGGATCATGTAAATAAAATCACATGAGAACAACTGCTCATATTGGAATAATTCTTTTTTTTCTATGCTCTCACTTGTCAGGGCAAGGTTTCTTTGAAAGAAAATATAAGAAAACGTACAATAAAAGTAAAAAAAACATCATACAAATTAATAAATAAATATACAGTTGCTTAAGGACGCACTCTCAAAAAAGGTCCATTTTCACTGTTTTCCGGTAAGAATTACAACAAAACTATTGAACTTTGGTAAACATAACAACTAACTACAGATACATTGAACCTTTAACAATGACGTATGGATGATGGTCTTTTAAAATTAATAGATTTTCATTTAAAAAAATCAGTTCTCTGTAGTCCCCTCGCGCAAAACAATCTGCTTTTCGGCATCGAAATCTCAGTAAATTTACATTTTTCTTAATAGGAAAAAATACCTTCTTTTGCTTCATATAGTCAAGTTTAGTGCATCGAAATAATATTTAAGATATCTTTACCATATCTAAGAAAAATAATCAATAACTTTTAAACAAAATTTCACCACTTTTTCGGAGTTATGTAGATCTTAACACTTAGAGAATAAGGTGCAATTTATTTCCTTCATTTAGATTCGATTAACAAAACGACGTTGAACAAGAAATCACTCAGTTCATTCCGCGCTCGAGCGCCTTAGCGACTGGGTGTCTACGTCGCTTTAAACCGGGTTGCTTTAAAAAATACATCGCTATACGTATACTTATACACTTCACGAAACTTCTTGATAATTTTTAAAAGCTAACCAATTTTGAAGTGTTTATTTTATATTTAGGTTAGGTAGCGCTTATAAACTAGATGGTACTCGCGACTTTGTCTCGGTTGTTAACTATATTATAATAATAATAACAACATATATTTTATATACGTAGAATAACATGTAAAAAACTCGAGATAAAATATATTTTGATTACAAAATTTCTTTGTAAACAATGTTATTCATTTACTTCCCCTGCGCATACGCATCACACCACTTACACCACTTCACACATTGCTGAAATGCTTTTAAAAATCGTACTTTCTTAAAACCTAAACAAATCTTAATATGTTTTTAGATAAACATCCAGTGTTTAAAATGTCTGAAAAAAATCGATCTCTATAGGTTTCGCGTGATGCGCACACGACAACAGACCCCTATTATACATTTATACATAAAATCTATAATAAAACTGTAACTAGCCCAAATATGTACATTAAATATTTTTTGAAAGTTTTAATTGGGATAGACTTTGTTATATTTATTATGTTGTAATTATTTATTATCGGTATAGAAGCTAAAAAGAATATTTGTACAATTTTTGTCTGTCTGTCTATCTGTCCCTCTGAACACGTATCACTCTAAAAGTACTGAACCAATTTTGATGAAACTTGACACAGGGATAACTAATATTATAAGATTGCATCTGGGATACTGTCCCATTAAAGGCAAGGGTTCTTTAGGATAACGGACGAAGGACAAATATTTGTATTCAATGAAATTATTGATGGATTATGGTTCATTTTCTTTGTGCTATATATAACAGACAGGTTAGGTAAACATTTAAGCCATAGTTCATATTTTTAACGTTTTATATTCAGGAAATCCCTAGTACTACCAATCCGATTTTGAACTTTTTTCAACGTTAGAAAGATAATATATATATATATATTATCTGTCAGTATTATAAATAATGTTTATTTTGGCAAATATATATTTTCAATAGTTAATCACAAGGAATGTAAATGAAATCGGCAAAAAATAATTTACTGCCAATAGTGGGAAGACATTTAACGGCAATATATGTATTAGTTTTTATTTTAATTGGACCCGGTAGGTGATGCTGCGAACGGGTTGTAAGCTTATTGTTAAAGATTTCTCACATACCAACTGGGTATATATCTGAGTGTGTCTCTGTATACTTCGGATTTACAATTAAAATCGGAAGATATCGCTGCAATCGTGTTCTAGGTTTATTCACAATTTTTGGCATTTAAAAGTACAAGTGAAACAGGTAATAACCGATTTAGCGCAGATGAAGTTGCCCGGGTCAGCTAGTATTCTATAAAATAACCAGGATTTTCAATGAGGCAGAGATCATTAATTACATACTTACTTTTCTCTCATACTTGACTCATGTCTTCATTCGATTGACAATATATTTTGAAAGAATAAGCCGAATTAATGAAACAAAGACTAAATGCTATCTTGTAGTATGCCTTTATGCTTTTTTTTTAAATATTTTACCATAAGTGTTATACTTTAGCAGTAGTAAGTGCACTGACAAACAGATAGATAGACATTTCCATTGATATGTATGATTGAAATGTATTTAATTACTTATTATTGAGTTACTTGCACTACTTTTTTTTCGCAAAAATCTGATAAGCCCAGGAACGTAACGCTCACTGTATGTATAGAAGACATATTTATGTTTGTATATGTACTCGTACATGTACATAGGGAATTCATGGTGTTAAGTTGGTTTTACCGGTGAAATATCAATTCGATATCAGCAATTTCGGAACCTTGTATTAACAATTCTTTTGGAATTTGTGTACATTTACTAATTACTAATGAAAATTGATAGCACTATCGGCTGACGGAAAACTAGGTAAGAAACCTAAACCTGAGAAAAATTCTTGTAGTATCACAGTATGTCAAAATAATAGCTTGTCGATTTCTGGAAATTTGTCGTGTCGTGGGTTGTCATCGTGATTTTGTCCATACTCTCTTTCGGAAATAGGCCTATGAACCTGTACTGGATCTCTTATACGCTCGTCCTAATAATACAATAAATAAACTACATTATCATACTAAACTCGTGAGTGCAAAGTTGATGTTTTAAGTGACTATGTGTACTAGGATACTGCTACCATGATACACCTCCTCACGTGGCCCTTGATCAATAAAACCTTGATCTGACACTATGTGACTAGATGCTTGATTATGACCTTGAAAAATGATAATTTGATCCCGCACTATGAGATAACATATAACAAAAGTGTAATGTTAATAATACAAAAAAACTATAATATTTTTTATAAAAGTATCAAAGTCGTTTATCAGTTGTCTCTGTGTGCGTGAGCTATGTACGTCTAGTAGTATGACTCGATGCCGAAATTTAAGCGCGAAAATTGAGAGCGCGTCCTTAATTATGTGCATAAATATTCAGTTGCTCAATGTTATTTAATTATAGGTCATCTGTAAAGGGAATATATAGCCTCATTTTCTTTCTTAAAAATACCCATACAAAGTCAGAGAAAGTAGCTATAATATTTTCATAATTTAAATTTATTATAGGTCTTTCCAGCATTCCACGCTGCTCCGTTCTCGAAAATGTTGACTTTCTATAGAAAGGAACCATTTTCCGTCAGTGCATACTATTCAGACCAAGTGCCCTACCCGGACTCTTTTATCGGTAAGTATCTGTTATTTCTTATTAGTCTGGTTCTACTTGTGCCGTTTAATTTAACAACTCTTATAACCGTAGGTCAGTGGCATATCAAGGACGTGATGCCAACAGCGGATGGAGAGTCACAAAAAGTGAAACTGAAAGTGAGAGTGAACATTAACGGCTTGATAACAGTAGCGTCCGCTTCGTTAGTCGAAAGGAAACAAGACGGGTCACAGAACGAGAACATTGAGATGGAGAACGGCAGTGAGAGCGCGCAGAGTCAGGACGCTGCGATGGACACGAGTTCACAAGAGCAGCAGCAGAACGGTCCCGAAGCCCAAGAGGTGAGAGACGAGCATATGAAGGGGGAGCCGCAACAAAAACACTCGTGGACACAGAGAGTAGGACAGTGGTTCAGCGGGGTACGTGTCGGTAGCGCGTGTGTCCAGACGATTTTGTGGTGTTTGTTGTCTCTATGGTTTAGAAAAAAAAAACTTAAATTAAAAAAAAATCATATAACCTCCAATCAACAAACATCACAAATTTGCACCCTCCCCGCCCTCATTAGGAGGCCCCATTTGCACAGAATGTTATTAATTTCATCTTCTTCAGCGAAGTGTTTTTTTTTATTTTTTGTTGTTTTTATTATTGCCGTTTTGTCTCTGTGTCCACGCATGTTCTTGTCTCACCCGGATTTATTGGTTGGTCGCTATTAATACTTGATATAATTGTCGAGGACAATGATGTAAGCTAGCTAACATATGGTGAGTTGTGAGGTGCAAATGGGTCACCACACTGCTTGGATATGTCTATACTCTTTCAATTAATAATGTATATGTACATGTAATATAATATTTTCCAAGCAGTGGAGGTGGCGGGGAAATGTATGTTTTAAAAGGTGTGAACTTTTCGCGCTTATTTACAGGACAATAATGATGATAAAAAGGACAAATCAAAAGATAAGTCTAAGAAGGTTGTAGTGAAGACCATAGAGTTGCCTATTCAAGCTCAGACTAATGAATATAGCCTCCAAGAGGTCAACAGTTATATGGAACAAGAGGTAATTTTTTTCTTGCATATTCTAACAGTTCATACTTGTGGCTATGTACAGGAATATGGTCTACCATCATTTTTTCTCCTAGATGTCAAATGACTCGGTCCACATTTTATCAAACAATTAAGTACATCAATTGGAATTATTTAATAAATAAACTTCTAATAATACTTCTAATCTTAATATATAATTTCCTACTCCCCAATTATAACTATTAATTGGAAGAATGTATGTGTTTGTTTGATCTAACATTCTAGTTTTTAAGCGCCTGAAGCGGTATGTATATGGCAGGAGATAAATTTATAATTTCGCATCATGAAATGTTACTAATCGTGACCGATCGTATTGCGCTTGCTTAGCAACTTGTAATGTAGGAACCAGTTTATATCTAATATTGATATTTTGGGTTGAGATTGTGCAGCACAGACATGTTTGATTGACTTTATAAAAATGTATATAATTGATGTTCTGAGTGCCAGTGTACAAAAACCACACTAATGTTAATAATTTCAATAAACGAATTCTGAAATTTAAATGTTGTCATTCACACTATAATTAATACGAAACTTTAAGGAGAACACATTTATTTCATTGTATTGAGTTCTTCACATCTGTTGCAAGTCCTTATGACTGGCTCGACTTTTTTTATATTCTTCATATTTTATAAGTACAAAATTTGTAAATCTTAAAAAATAACGTCACAATATTAGAAAGGGTTAAAATTGGATTTAGCTTACATTGAAATGTTAGGATACAATTAGATATTTTTTCATTCAGGGAAAAATGCAAGCCCAAGACCGGCAAGAGAAAGAGCGCGCGGACGCTCGTAACGCTCTAGAAGAGTATGTGTATGAACTACGAGGTAAACTATCTGAAGGAGAAGCGTTACATGAATTTGTTGCCAACGACCAGCGCAACCGGCTTGTCAGTCAACTAGACTCTCTCGAACAGTGGATCTACGATGAAGGGGAAGATCAAAGCAGACAGGTTAACTTTCATTTTTTCTACTGACACCCGCGACTTTGTGTTGTATATTTTCTTAACTAATTTCATGCCACTTGTACCATTGGTGATACACATTAAACTTGATCTTTAGGCGATGTATACCACTAGTGGTAACGTTAAACTTGAACTTTAGGCCACGTTTACCACTGGTGGTACACATCAAACTTGATCTCTGGGCCAAGTGTACCACCGGTGTTACACGTTAAACTTGATCTTTATGTCACATGTATCACCAGTGGTTCATGTTTACATAACTATTAATAGAAAGAAAGATATATTTATTCAATACACACAACACATACTCACAAATATACTACATAAAAAATAATTTAAGAGAAATAAGTGTTGCATGGAATGAAAAGGTCTTTGTCTTACTTAGCACGTGCTGCAGGCTTCCACATGTAAGCTTTGCAGCGCTGGTTTTCAAACAAAGCCTGCTGTATATGTTAATATATAGACAAAATTACAAATAGAGGGACGTATTTACATGATAATACGTGATTTACTTCAATGACACTGTGAAAGCACTTAAGGTAAATAGGGTACAAAATTCGGAAAAAAAAATTACTTAATATCAAATGGCCTGAAGGACATGTCAAGCGAAAATGGTTTGGCGTGGAAGATGTTAACAATACATTTTATGTACAGAGAAAATTAAAAAAAAATTGGAAGCACAAATATACTTCGCTAACAGAATTTCTTTGCATACTATGTCATCCACATTTCCCTCTTCTGTGTATGCACATCACACCTTTTGCCCTTCTTCACAGATTAATGAACTCTAGTACTTATAAATAAACAAATATAGTTTCTTAAACAGATTACATTTATAGAAATGAACAAATCGTAATTAAAAGTTTTCTCACCTTCTCGCTTATGTTAATTTTATAAATTAGTTTATCTCGTTGAATAAAGTTAAACTTGATTTATAATATGTGCTATACAAAGGATGTATGACTATGTGTTAATGTTTGTCCTTGTCCTACTAAATGTGTGTGTTGTCATTTCAGTTCAACAGTTTATTTTTAATTGATGTTACTTGAATTATCACACTCATCACTGACACTGATTGAATTTTAGATAAAGGCCAAAGTGCCAAATAGAAAAAAAATCATTTCTATTACAAACCAATGATATTATAACTAATAAATACGTTATAAGCGCTTCGACAGCGCCTTGTTAAAGCTAGGCTGACTAGCAAATGTGGTCTAGCCCACATTAATCTACCTATATCTAAGTGACATACAACTATTTCTTTTTCACCACCGATATGAGGCATATGCCATTTTCCTTCCACATTTTATCCAAGACAGTGTGGCGTTACATTATTACTTTATGTATGTGTGCATTATCATACCGTTTGTTTTGTCACAATATTATGTAGGTAACATGCCTTTAGTTATAATATCACTGGGATAAACCTTATAAGATACATTGAAATGTCATTTGCATGGTGTTTTTTTACAGATTTACAGTGACAAATTAACTGAATTGAAAAAGGAGGGCGAACCTATAAAGCAACGTCGCCTCGAATTTGAACTGCGACCCGGAGCATTGGATGACTTCGCTCTTTCCATCCAATTAACTAACAAGGCTGTCGATCTATATAAGTAAGTTATTCAGGTAAACCTTGTAGTGTTACTTCATCAGGCGACTGCCTTCAGGTAACCCTAGAAAGCATAGTGTACAATGGGATTTATATATTCATAAGAATGAAAGACTCAAAACAAAATCTAGTCAGTAACATTACACAACGAAATTATCTTTTCTGTTACAATTTTCTTCATTACTATGCCTAAAGAAAACTTTTCCAAATATCATTTACTTTAACTATCATTTACCCTTTTGTCTGCTCGGAATATAGATGTACAGAACATACCTTTGGGTATAAATACGTATTATATGTATATCAATGATAAATAAATACTATTTCAAATAATTATAATAATATTTTAGTTTTGTTTTGTATTAAACTCTTGATTTAATATCACGTGCAAGCGTGAACTTACGTCTATATACAGAGCTAAAAAGATTGATGAGTTCTATAGTTTTTTTGCCGTTGTGAAGAAATTTATTAAGCATTTTGTCTATCACATTTTAAGAACAGATGTCGACAGTTAAAAATAATATAAATTTTATTTCTTCATTGTTATAGGTCTGGTGATGCGAAATTCTCTCACCTGGCAGAATCCGATATACAGAAAGTTATTGAAGCATCGAAAAATGCATTAAATTGGTTGGAGAACGTGCGGCAGTCACTCGCACACATTCCACGTCATCAACAACCATCTTGCACGACTCATCAAATTCGTCAAGAGCGGCAGGTAAAAATTATACAATGGATTTTATTTATAACAACCTCGATTGTGACGATTTATTCGGTTATAATGTCGTCAGACTTGCATCCCTTGAATTTAAAGCATAGTTTCGTAGAAAACTAATTCTTCAATAGCAATAAAAAAATCCATAGGCATATTGCGACTGAATCGGCAAAGGCACGAAAACTCGTTGATAAAATTATTAAGCTTTCTTATCCATTGTTTACTTTTATAGATGGCCAGATATGCTTGCTTTGTTTGTAGGTAGGACTACTTAGCACATGTACATAATTATACAATCTATATGCTATGACAGTGTAAAAAAAATATTGATTATTTGGTGAAGGCAACAATCATTTCAATATTGAAAATATGAAAATTCAATATGAAAATAGAATACAGCTTACAGCATAAAAACTAAATTTAAACAATGCACTATAACACATTTTCTTAATAACATTAGTGTGTAACATACATAAATAGTTTGATAAATAATAAATGTAAATATATGTACATGACTTTCTGCTATTTTGGATATAGCGACGACATTTAAATTAGTCATTTAAAATGCTAAATATATAAAGTATCAATATATAAATAGGCAGAAATGAGAGAATTTAGTACATTTTCCTACTCTGTTTCACAACCGATTTTCTTTTTTTTTATTACATACTAGCTGATCCGTGCAGCTTTATCTTCGTGAAGTCAGTTACCACTTCTTTAAAAAAAATCTTAATAAACCTAAAACCCAATTACAGCGATACCAATCAATCAATTCCAGGACTCACTCAAAGACCTACCTATTTGGTTTAGTGAATTCTTTACGCGTGTTTGGATGTAGCGCCTTTTGTCATTCAGCAACATCCATAATTTTGTTTTGATTGAAATATAAACGACCTTTGAATTATTTCGATATGTTCATACAAAAATACTAAAATCGCGAATAAAAAATGGAAAGATGGGGTTAGGAAGGTGAAAATTTGGGGTTATATGTATTTTTTGATAGCAAATAAAAAAACATACAAAAAAAAATTACAAAAATATAAAAAAAGAAATCAGGATAGGAACACCCTAATTACGTAGAGGTATAAAATATACTTTACGATCTATTTGCATATCTACCAATCTTAGTAATTGTTTGTACTTTTCTATATTATATTTACTTTATAACAAAGAGTTGCTAATATTCCTGTGTTATTTAAGTTCAGAATTAACTGTCAAAATTAACTGATAGATGGTACTACAGATAATGAAGCTTTGATTTTATCTGTTATTTACTTACATTAAAACCGAATGGGAGCATGATCGCGCGCCCATATGTACAAAGTTATATATATTGTATGATTGTTATTATTATTCAATTTAATTTTTTTTTGTTTCAAAAAATTTTGACCGGTTTATTTATAAACTATTGAAAATCAAAAGTATTTAAAAAGTTTTACTTCAATAGCGCATAACGCTTACACACGCTGGTTGCTTTTGTCAATCTGTATATGAATATGTTTTTTTTTTCGCTCTTTAGAGTTTTGAGAGTATTATAAATCCGATTCTGAACAAACCGAAGCCTAAAGAGAAGAGTCCTCCTCCGGCGAATCCGACGGCGGGCGACGGGCAACACGACTCGGCCGCTCCGCCCACTTCCAACGACGCGCCACAAACTCAAGAACAAATGGACGTCGAATAATACAAACATTCATACACACAGATAAATTTAATTACATTTTATAGTTTCAACAATCATTTTTCACATAATTCATAGTTTTCATTTTTCATCATTTTCGGTTCCCCGCTTCGAAATTGTATTACATCCGTAATTTTTTTTTCTATGTGCGTCGTTATTTAGATATGTGATCAAATTGTCACTATTTCTCTGTGTCACATGTAAAAAAAGTAAATTTGTAGTCCAATGTATTAATATACAAATATATGTTTATTTATTTTATGTAATTCAAACAAACTTATTCTACGTTTGTATTCATATGAACACTTAGTTTGAATCATGCTTAATGGCGCATTTATAATTTAATTATATGCCTAGTATTAACACAATTAATATGCAATACATTATGTATTTTCATACATATGTATTTCCTTAAAGTAATGCATGCTCTATAGTAAAAAGCCTTATACTTAGAGCCACTATGTACGATTTAGTATAATTTCGATTTTTTTTTTAATTATTAGCTAAATAGTAATATTACGTCTTACTTTAAAAATGAAAATTTGTTCAATCCGTATAAATAACCACAAAGTAAATTGTTTCCACAATATTGATCTAAGCAAATTGCTGGCAATTAATATTAATTTTTCATAGAAGTGTGACGTTTCCTTTTTAGCTGTGGGTCAGTTAACATTCATATAGAATTACTAAAAATCTTTGTTATTTTCAAAATCAACCGGTATCTTTCTATTTAGCAGGGTACGCAAAATATGATATTTAGAATAAATCTCAAAATATCTAATATTTCATAATTTTATGATTCATATGTTTCCGAATAAAAGTACAATTTTCACTCTATAAGTCGTTTTAGTGTTAAAAGCCTATTAATGCTTTTCTAAAAATAATAAAGAATTATAAATATTTGAGATGAATGAAAAAATGATAATTCTTAATCAAAACAAGAATATCAAAACTAAACAAAGATATATAACTAATATTAGAAGATACTGTTATTCTGCTATCGGTTATCCGCTGTTCGTTATTATTTTTGCCATTATTGACAATGTTATCGCAATATGCGAACAAAGAGGTATTATAAAATCACCAATAAAAGAAGGCAATTCACTTCCTCGCACTCAAAGTCTCGATACGAATAACGAATATTTTTTTTGATTATTATGTCTCTGATACAAATTGCATTACAATACAAAATAAATATCAACAGCTATGTAACTGACAATGGTTGTAATATAACTAGACAGCATATTTTATCATGGAAATTTTGCTATTATTGCTAGCAAATCACGGGCATGTATCTCAAATGTTATATATATCTAGTTTAAACAAATATCAATTATTTATATATAATTATGTACACTGTAAACCCTGCTAAGTAGAATGTATATTAAAATGTGCTTTAGTCGTAAATTACAACTTGCATAGAACAAACAATTTATATGTAAATTCTATTAAGTTCAAATTAATATGTATAGTTTTTCACATGGATCATCATACATTTACTGAGTACCTAAATAAAATTGATCGAATATGTAAATTAGTTAACTGACAGTTTGTGAATAGTAGATTAATCAGATTGGACGATTAACTGTGATTCTAATCCACTATTATATGAATTAAGTAATAATTCGTATATTACGATTTTCCATTTTCCCTAGATAATTCGTTTTTCACGTGTTTTAATAGAAGAAATATATAGACGCCTGAATAATCATTTCAAAATTATTTTTTTTATAACATGTGGGAATGCATTCGATTTGTCTATAATTTATTCAAAAAAAGTGTTTATGATGTAATAAATTAAGGTTGATTTTCAATAGTTTTATCAGTGTTCAAAATATTCATTTACACCTGAGGATTGTATTTAAAAAAACTGGATGATTTCAATTTTATTTAAATAGCGTTAAAACTATGTTTACCTATTAAAGACCCACCAAATTTGTTATAATTAAAATATTGAAGATATAACAACAGATGTTTAGATATTTTATATGCGAACTTTAGATGTCGCTTTCTGTTATCGTATTTTCAAGATAGTCTTTTGATTTTTTTAGAGAATATCTTCATTTTTTTAAACAAGTTCTAAAGTCTTATAAATTCGAATGTCAGAAAAGTTATACACCCTAAAATTCATTAGCATGCATAATTTTGTAAACCTTATAAAATAGTTTTTAGTAGTTTTTTTTAACGTTTTTGATTTATCATATGTGTGAGGTTAAATATATAAATTTTCGAGGAAGAAAATTTTTGTTTATATCCTTTATTTCTGTCTATGGGTATAAGATGATATCTTTTTAAATTTGACCCTTAATAATAATATTATTACTAGGTCAAATGTATAATGCTATAACTAGTAACAAATAAAGTCGAATAACACGGTAATTACTATGTTTTAAGTCTGCGAGAATGATCTTTTTGTTAGATTCTCGCTTCCAGGCATGAATAAATGAATATTTATTATGAAATTTAAATGTATAGTTAGTGAAAACAGTTGTTTAGATATTTAAAAATTGCTATTATCAGAAATAAAACTAATTACTTTTATTTGATGATTATTGTTTGTAAATACTAACGCCGTAAAGCAATTTATAAATCATTTTTTTCCTATGAAGCGCCTATAAAAATTCACTACAAAATAACTTTTTCTTAACCAGTTACGTATTCAGATGATGGTCGGTAAAACATTCCATCTGTAAAACTATTTGTGAAAATCAACCTACATTGATTACACATATAATAAAAAATTGTACATTCGAATTTCTTGGAAATAATCTGTGCACTGCGAATTTCAAATTTTTCGTGTTCATAATATTGATGTGATTTTTTTAAAATATTGTAAAAAGAATGCAATATAACGATTATGTTTCGATAGTTAAAAAATAAAAATTACATACTAGTTACAAGTTATTGTCAAATACTCAGGACTCTCTACACGACAAAATTTAATCGGCCAATTATCTTAAATTGATATTAGTATGAGAATGTCAACTCATTAAACAATTTTTTTTTTATATATGTACTGATTATTATTACCAAAATTTGAATTGTAATCCTTAAATTTAAATATGTTCAAGCAGAGTTTATTTCGCAGTGCAGTATAGACTATTAGCAATATATGTTTTGATTATAATATACGTTAACTGATACTACCACAAAAATTTATATTCATTGTATTTTCCACTAGACAGTGAGTATGGTTTTTGGCCTACCTACAATATAATGTACATTGGTTTAACTAATGTTTGTGCATTTTCGATGTTAAAAGCTTAGTAAAAGATAATTTAACATTATTTGTTTCATTAAAATATGACCTACTAGATTGTAAGTATAGTATGCTATTTTACGGCAAGAGTTAAGTGCTATATCTACGTACAGGATCAGCGCTGCGTGGTGTTTCCAAAATCACGCAAACAAAATTGTCATATAGTGATTAAATTCCAATCACGTTTTAAAAGTACTATTCATCTAAAACAAATTAAGTTAACTCTTATCGCTATGTATATTAATTAAGCTTTCTAATGTGGACATGAGACTATCGTGTTAAATCAGTATATTTTTGAATCACGGCTTGCATAGGAAGCGAACGAATCTACACGCTGCTAATTATCGCCCTAAAACATGCAGGGTATTATAGATGGAGTTACATTACGAGTATTAATTATATTTTTTAGTAAATTATTGGTTACCAAAATTTAATGAAAACCAGTTTATATAGATATCAAATTATCTATATATTAAAACTTGAAGCAAAAAAATTGTACCCCTTTTTAATCTATTTCTCGTAATAAATAAATGACGGAACTTTACGTTATGTTATGAAGTTTTATAGTATAAGATACTCTATGATAGTGTTTTCTATCTTTACTCGATATCGATAATAGTAAAAATGATCAATCCCTTTCTAATTTCGATGTAAATAAATTATTAACTAGACACTGCCAATGTAAACTATACTGTATTTTTATTTTATGATCTTTATTGATAATGAAGTTACACATCTTGTTTCTTTTTCTAAAAGATGACTAGTGTTAAATAATAAATAAACATATTTATATAAGGTACTCTGTGGATGATACTCTCGACGATAGCATGGAACACCAAAACGTGATTTAGAATACTAACCATGACCGACATTGTTTAACTTCGGTGATCGGACAATAACAGGTGTATTCAACACTCTCGAACTGACAACGCTATTGACCTAGCAAGGACTTAACAGCTTCATCGGACAATGTTTTCAACACTACCCAACAAGTGTTTACCTTCAAAACTTCGTCACACAATAAAGTTGCTCATCAGAGTTTTGAAGACCTTTCATAAGATGTTTCACTTCAAAAATTCGTTTGCGTAATCGCTCTTCTCATATACCGCATATACAACGGAGAGTGTTCTGAAGAACTTTTTGATATGGTGCCCTCATCACCGTTCCAAACTCACATCACCCACCGCTGACCAAACCATATATCCTAAAGCCCAGCAGAATGGCAACAACCATAAGGTTCTTATAAAAATTGTTATACGTATACTAGCCCTGTAAAGCGGATTACCTAACACGGTATTCCTACAAGGTTATGTCGAGAATCATCGAAAACTGGATTGAAACATGCTTTTTTTTTTTCGAACTGACTACGCTATTGGCCTTAATTCTTTGGCCTTTACAGCTTCACCGGACTACTAAGGCGAGCGCTTAAGGCACTCAGCCGATTTTATTTTTGGTAACTAGTTCAAGGGTGCTCGGCACACCTCGGCCTGGCCGTTATCTCGAAAAATCCGATCTATCCTAGCTAAACTATGCTAAGCTATACATGTATCCATTTTTGGGTCATACAATTAAAATTGCATGACACAAAAACAACATGTAATTCGAAAAGAGGTAAACTAAATCTACTCGATTCAGTTCGATAAGGGAAAAAAGACAAAAACAACCCTTCCACCAGATGTGTAAAGTGCGTGTCTGATTAAGTGTATATGTGTAAAATCGATGTAGGTGTGTACTGTATCGCGTAACAATATCTTTGCGTCTACCCGGGTAGCCACGAACAAAAATATTGCCAAGATTACGCGAGCAAACAATGTGCGGGTGTAAAAACGAGAGCTCTCTGCCTGTGACGCACGAGACAGAGATTCGCGATGTGGCCGGCCACAGAAAAATTTAATGAGATCGAATTTACAATTTAAACGAACGACGCCGGCGTCGGGATCTAAAAATAGAAAAGTGATATTATTATTATTTGGCGATTTTAGGGGAAGATAGACGTAAACACGCGAGTTTACTCTATCTTATATTGAAAAATTATTATTTTTTCGCGACGGCGGCGCGCGCTACCCGTTGGGTCGTTGCCGCGATGGCGGGAAATTTCGCGATCGCGCGAATGGGGCCCTGTCTGGGGTCGTTCGCGACCTCATCGTATGCTGAGATCTCGGAGATCTCGTGGAAAACTAGAAGCTGGGCGGACCAGTCCATGCCGGAGAGAGAGACTGTGGGGTCGGCCTGTGAAGGCTTCGCCGCCTGGAGTCGGGGATCGACTCACGCTGCGATCTGCGGTGTCCACGGGGCCTGAGGGGCCCGCGCGGGGAGAGGGGTTGCGTTAGGTGCAGGTGCGGACGCTACCGGTGCGCGTGACGCGCGCGGCAGGCTCGGAAAGGCGAGTCGAGAGGCGGGGGGCGGGGGCGGATAGACGTCGCAGGCGCCCTGGAGGGCGAAACCTGTCTAGCGTAACGGGGCTGTCTTGAGCGCGGGGCGTGGGGACAACCGCGATATGACCCACGCCGCGGCACAAGACGCAACTCGGAGGATCGAGCGAGTCTTTGGTGCGCGAACACTCCGAAGTGGAGTAATCGCCTAGGCACTTAACGCACCTGGGACTCAGGTGACAGAAAGTGCGGAGTGTCCGTATTCCTGGCAGTTGTGACACTGCAAGGGTACGGACGTTTTACGCGGCGGCTCCACGGTGATGCCGAAGAGGCCGGAGGGTCGAGAAGTTGAAGATCTTTTTGCCCTCGACGGAGCGCTCGAGAATAACGAGCACCATGTCGTAGGGCTCACGATTACGCGCAGATCGCATGCGGTGGACTTCTTTGACCGGGAACCTCTGTTCCCGGAGGTCTTCGTAGATATCATCTACGAGAATCTGGGCGGGGACTCTGCGTATTACTACGCGAAGCATGCGCTCTTCTTCGAGCGCATAAGTGAAGTACGCAATTTTCTTATCGCGCAGAAGGCGCGTAAGCTTGCGATGGAGGGTTGAGGTATTAACCTTTACCTGAATACCAGTACGGGTACTCACGGCAGAGGCTAACGGGATCGCTACCTCCTTCAGGAGGTCAGAGATGTCGAGCCAGGATTTAAAACATGCTCTTCTAGGTCTGCAGCACAACAATGACGCTTGACAGATATTTCAGTTTCCTATAGACGACGATAATCATTTAACATCAGATGGGCCACCAGCCCATTTGCTGCCTTTTAGCATAAAAATTGTAACTTTTTCTATACTCAGCCCGATAGATATCAACTAAAAAAAGTTGTTCAAAGATAAGATATGTAACAGAAACAAATCATGAAATGTATAATATAGCCTATAATATAGGTTTCAATTTATTATCTATGTAATAGCAAGAGTGAGATAATAATACTGTAATGTGACACATTAAAAGCTATAATTAGGTACATGCCTATTTCATGTGATGCACTGTACTTTGAATTTTATTAGGATCTACTATGACTTTATTAATAATACCACGGACCAAGAATTCTGAGATGTCACAAAAATTCCCTGGAAAGTTCTAACAAGGTACCACTATTTCGCTGGAACCAAAGAGTATAGTAAGTATTATAGGAAGCTGGAACATGAAATAGTTTACTTTTCCTGAATAACGATCTTCTAACTTGTCCTGATAATATTAAACCTGTAGCGTACTGGCCATAGAAAATTGTCTCTGGCCTTTTTCAAAAACAACGACATATTCGTTGTCACTAAGAAGATACAAAATTTTTCCTCGACAAAAGTGGAGATTAAAAGTTTCGACAAAAGTGGACATTAAAAGTTTCGGTTGCAAAGTCAGTGTTTGATTTTATCACAATAACACATCGAATACGCCCCAAAATTGGTGACCTTCAACGCTTGTGATTGACGCTCAAACATTGTCGAGCAATCACAATAACCGCAACCGAACGGCGAGGCCCTATACAACGGCGACTTCTACACTGCACCGACAAATTTCATGACGGCCAACTAAGCAGAGGAAAGGACCCCTGCATGACCCGTGACTCATCCACTTCCAACACAACAACTCAACAAGGAAACGAACGAGGACTGTATCTCAGCTGGAACCATCAACCGTCCCCAACATAGACTCACCAGCAACGCAATTGGCTTCGCTTAGAGAAATGGTGCAGCAACTTACACATGAAATAGCGTCCCTAAAAAACCAAAAACAACGTGCATCCCGTAGCCCCTCTACCAGCAGAAGACGACACCATATACCTGCGCCACGATGTTGGTATCACAACAAATTCGGTAAGAAGGCGAACAAATGCATTGTTCCTTGCGAGTGGACTGAAGAAGAACCCAAGCAGCAATCAGTGACGACGGACACTGATTGCTGTTTATTAGAAAATAATAACCGTCGCTTATTTGTTACTGACAGGATCACGAAGCACCGGTTCCTAGTCGACACGGGGTCTGACCTATGCTGTTTTCCTTATAGCTGGTTAAGAGAAAAAAGATACCCCTCTAACTGGGAGCTCAGTGCCGCTAACGGCAGCTCAATTAAAACTTTTGGCACCGTCACTCTCCGACTCGACTTGGGCCTACGCCGTGATATTAGATGGGAATTTGTAGTCGCAGATGTCAGTACTGCCATTATTGGCGCAGATTTTTTGGCACACTACCATCTTTTGCCAAACTGTCACAACAAGAGGATAGAGGATGGTAAGACTGGTCTGTCAGCAAACGCTTCCACAGCCGTGATTGAGCATTCTAGCGTTAAGGCAATAGGTCCCTCGGATTCTGCATTTGCACAAGTGCTTGCAGAATTCTCAGACATATTCCGACCTCCCGGTCTTCCTCGCTTTCATAAGCACAACACAGTCCACCATATCCGGACTACAGACGGGCCTCCGGTATCATGTCGACCTCGTCGGTTAGCTCCTCAGAAACTTACTGCTGCCAAGAGCGAATTTGAAAGCATGGTACGGAACGGCATTGCCCGCCCGTCTCAAAGTGCTTGGTCCTCTCCGCTTCACATGACGGTCAAGAAAGACCTTTCTTGGCGTCCTTGCGGTGATTATCGCGCTTTAAACGCGCGAACCATACCTGACCGTTATCCCGTCCGACATATGAACGATTTTAGCCACAATCTAGCAGGTTCGAAAATGTTTAGTACCATCGACCTGGTAAAGGCGTACCATCAGATTCCGGTATACCATGAGGATATCCCGAAGACCGCCATTGTTACACCATTTGGCCTCTTCGAATTTCCCTATATGACCTTTGGTTTACGCAATGCTGGACAAACGTTCCAAAGATTCATTGATGAGGTCACACAGGGATTGGATTTTGTTTTCCCTTACGTGGATGATATCCTCGTATTTTCTGAGACCGAATCCTGCACAAAGAGCATCTCAGAATCTTGTTCAAGCGCCTACAGGATTATGGCGTCATAGTGAACGCATCAAAGTGTGTGTTTGGTGCCCCAGTAGTTTTTCTGGGTTACACTATTAACTCAGAAGGAACTCGCCCTCCTCAGGATCGAGTACAAGCTTTACTAAATTATTCACCTCCTAAAACTATTAGTGGAATCCGACGTTTTCTCGGTATGTTAAATTTTTATCGTCGCTTCATACCTCATGCTGCACAGTTTCAAGCACCACTCATTGACGCAGTAGTCGCCACCAACAGTAAAGGCGCAAAACCATTTTTATGGACGCCCAAGCTGTTGGAGCATTTTGAAGCCTGTAAAACTAGTTTATCAAATGCAACTTTACTTCAACATCCAATTAACGATGCACCTCTCGGTCTGTTCACAGATGCTTCCAGCATTCACGTGGGATCGTGTTTGCAGCAACAAGTCAATGGTCAATGGCATCCTTTAGCTTTTTTCAGTAAAAAATTGACTTCCAAACAATCACAGTGGCCTGCTTATTACCGAGAGCTATTAGCAATATACGAAAGTGTACAACACTTTCGTTATATTTTAGAAGTTAGCAATGCAACCATTTTCACTGACCACAAACCTTTGTTATACGCTTTTGTACAAAGACGAGAGAAGCTTCCTCCTGCACAACTGAACCAACTATCTTTCATCAGTCAATTCACAACTGACATTCAGTACATTAAAGGTTCTGAAAACCTTATTGCTGATGCCATGTCTCGAATTGAGGCAATTTCCATAGAGCAAGAGTATGAAACCTTAGCACGTTCTCAAGGCACTGATGAAGAACTTCAAAATTTGTTGAAAAACGGTTCAAGCCTTAAACTTACCAAAATTAATATTCCTGGTACTGGCGTTTCTCTATTTTGTGATGTTTCCACAGATAGGCCACGTGCCGTATGTGACTCCAGAACTGCGGCGGGTTATCTTCAATAAGCTGCATAATTTGAGCCATCCCGGCGCACGAGCTACCACCCGCCTTGTCACCGAGCGGTATGTTTGGCCATCCGTTAATAAGGAATGTTGTGAGTGGTCGCGAGCGTGTCCTGCCTGCCAACGCAGTAAAGTCTCCAGGCATAATACCGCTCCTCTCAGTAATTTTAAAACCCCATCTGGTCGATTCCTTCATGTCCATTTGGATATCATAGGACTATTACCTGTTTGCGATGGTTATCGCTATTGCTTAACAGCAATAGACAGGGTAACGAGGTGGCCAGAAGTATGGCCAATGCGTTCTATAACCGCAGAAGAAGTGGTAGAGACTTTTACTAGAGAATGGATCTCTAGATTTGGCATACCACTCTGTATCACGACCGACCAGGGTACTCAATTTGAGTCTGACTTATTCCGCAGACTCCTCATCACTTTTGCCACTAAACGACAAAGGACAACCGCATATCATCCACAGGCAAATGGTATGATAGAGCGCGTACATAAGCAACTTAAGGCCTCTTTAATGTGTCATGAACAGTCCTGGCTGAACGCTCTACCGTTTGTACTTCTAGGCATGCGCTCCGCTTTTAAAGAGGACCTCAAGTGTACAGCCGCCGAGCTCATGTACGGTGAAACATTGAGGCTCCCAGGTGAACTACTTGTTGCACCACAGAACCCTATTGGTGACGATCCAGCTGATTTGGTCGTTAGGATGCGTAAGCATATGTCGAACATTCGACCAGTACCGGCATCTCGACATGGTAACCAAAAGTCTTTCTTATTCAAGGACATATCAACAGCTACGCATGTATACTTGCGTGATGACGCTGTTCGACGCCCTCTTCAACCGCCTTATACAGGACCTTATCAGGTTCTTGAACAGTCAAGTGACGGCAAAACGCTCACTTGGGACATCAAGGGTAAGAAAGTGGTAGTCAGTATCGATCGCGTCAAACCTGCTTTCTTCTCGGAAGTTACTCCTCAACCCTTAGTTCCACCATCTTCACCAGTCACATCCGTTCCTCCTATCCTCAAGCCACCTATAGACAATCTATTACCATCACCCTACGTTACTCGATCTGGACGTCGTGTTAAATTTAAACCGACGCTAGATTTGTAAAGAACTTTTTTGTATATAGTTGTATTATTGTCATTGTAAATAATTTAGGTGTATTATAATATTATTAAGACTGTTGTAACTTGATTTTTTTTTTATATCAATTCTTTATAACTTTGTCTTTATTTCTGTATGCTTTACTTTTTATACTTAATGTAAATATGTGTATAATGTTCTGCTTTGTAAATGTTTTTTATACTGGGTTTTCTTTACTCCGTAGGGGGGTGGTGTAGCGTACTGGCCATAGAAAATTGTCTCTGGCCTTTTTCAAAAACAACGACATATTCGTTGTCACTAAGAAGATACAAAATTTTTCCTCGACAAAAGTGGACATTAAAAGTTTCGGTTGCAAAGTCAGTGTTTGATTTTATCACAATAACACATTGAACACGCCCCAAAAAACCTATCTTTGACATTATCAACTCCACTATTGGAAGTATTTGAACAATTTTGTTTTATGATTACTCGAAGATCAAGAAGATAAAAACATGTACGAAATATTATATAGAAGATTTGGCGCTTATGCCTTTATATTAACTGAGACATAGAAGAAAAATGGCTAAGCAATACATAAGAACTACCTATATTGACAACTCGGAATTGGCAAGAGAAACGACTAAGACGATTAAAAAGATTTTTAAAAAATGTACGCAATATTATATAGAAGATTTGACACTTATGCCTTTACATTAACTTGGACATAGAAGAAAATTGGCTAAAGCATACATAAGAATTACCAATACTGACAAGTTTAGAATTGGCAGTATGCTTTAATTCCTTCGCCTGTTCTATTGGACGATAACTATTATGACATTGACAGCAAGCAAATAAATAAAATTGCAAATTGGCACAATAAATATATGTAGACTTCAAAAATTGCGAATGCTGTACAATAAGTTAGGCCATAGAGGACTTATCTAATTCCCACGCCATACTTATAAAAATGACATCAATTTGTCTTCCAGATGGCGAATTGTATGTTCCAATTAATATAAAAGAGAGTGATATTAATGAAGGAGTTATTATACTTTTAAAAACTTTAAGACCTACGTGGCCTCAAGAACATATAAATCTAAAGGTATTTAGATGTACTATTAAATAAATAAAAAATGACTAAATTAACTTAGAAATATAATAATGTTTCATCAATTCTTTTTAATTTATTGTGTTAAAAAAATTATAATACCTATCGTGAAGACATTAATTAATATAAATTTATATATTTTGAATACTGTAATAAAAGGATAATTACCAATTATTTTTAACAGTTATTTACAGATGGTATTACAAACAAATTAGTAGCGTGCAGATTAAACACGTCAAATGATGATAAAGAAATAGTCCTGGTGCGTATTTATGGGAATAAAACAGATTTGCTTATTGACAGAAAAGCTGAGCTCAGGTAGGGTTTTTATTTCCCAAATACATTAATTAATACTGTCACTTTGTAAACAAAAATCATATAAAGTAATATGTGGTTAATCAAAGAACATGTCATTTTACAGAAATATAAAAACATTAAACATCCTCGGACTGGCACCTAAAGTATATGGTGTTTTTAACAATGGGTTAGCTTACCAGTACTATCCGGGAGTTACTTTGAATGTTGAAACTGTATGCAACTCTAAGATTTGGTCATTAGTTGCGAAACACATGGCTAAAATGCACAAAGTTGAACTTGGACAAGATGTATGTATATTTCTAGAATTATATTCTTTCCATCAGACATCTAATACTCTTAAATGTAAAAATATGAAATATAGGTATCTCCCGAGCTGAATATCTGAATAAGTAAGAACAAAAGAGGCAACCCATTGTTGACTTTTTTTTTCGTACTCATAAACAACAAGTCATATTTTATATGCTACCACCACTTTTTCTATTAGGTCCGTCTCCCCTCCTCTCTTTTCTCTCTGCCTTCCTTCATTTCCCATTACCCCAAAACACAGGCTGACAACGCACTTACAACTCCCCTGGTGTTGCTAGTGTCTATGGACGGCAGTTGATTGCTTAACATCTGGTGACCTACCTGTTTGTTTGCATTCTATATGATATATAAAAAAAGGTTTTCTCATGCCATATGTAGACTTTATATACATGCATAGTTATTACTGGGGTAGGCTGAGCAATCTAAAGAATATCTATCTGTCATTTTAAAGAAGTAAAGTGTATTTATCTATAGGAAGTTTTTTGATCTCAAGTGTGATCCAGTTTTAAAAGTTCTTTAGTTTATAGAAAGCTATATTTTCCCTGAGTGACATGGGCTATATTTTATCGTCATTACAATGTCAATTGTAATTAACGTGAATAAAATTGCAGGCAGCTGCTACTACTTGATAAATTTAATAATTATTAAATTTAAAATCTATTTAAAAAGTCAGACATGTTCTTGTTTACCTACAATTAAACGTATTGTATTTATGTAATTGTATTGAATCGAATGTATATTAATTTTGAAACAATTATGAAACATATTTTTACATAAAAAAATGCTGCAACATTTTCCAAATGTTGCTAATTCACACTATATATGATTATTGCTTTGTGTGTAATAGTTACTTATTATGAGTTTATTCCAGTGTCTAGTGAATATACATACAAAATTATAACATATGAAATATACTTCTAACATTATCTTATCTTCTAAGGTCAAAGTAACTTTATTTACTGATGTTATCTTTATTTGCTCAATAAAATATGGTTTTAAGATAACCAAATGTACACTTTAAATTTAGACAATTTTATGTTTATGAGTATTATATATTTTTCTATTATTCTATATATTTTCTATTATTATATATTTTTCTGATATATTTAAAAATTTTCATTGTAGTATACATATTATAAGTTTGTAACAATTGGTTGTAGGGTTCCGTATATGTTAATGATACAGAAAATTAATTAAGGATTTTTTATAGTTCTTTCGACGCTCTATAAAAAATCTTTACAAAAAATACGAGAAGATAGGATAATTCCTATCTTTAAAGTTTAGTGGCGAAATATAAAAAAAAAACGCAAAATTAATTAAAATCAAACTTCAAAGATCCATAGAAACTTAATACACATTTATTATATAAATTTGAATCAATGGACTTTTTTTGTAAACGATTTATAGATTAAGGAGACCAATCCATTTGTTTTAAAATAAAATCTTTACAGTTTGCAGTTGACAAAATGAAACAACCGTTTTTCATTATAAGTTTGTTGAAATACCTTTTATAAATTTATATTTTATTCATAATCTCGTGTTACTTGTCTCTATATTGTGTAACATTTGTGATTTTTTATGTAATATGGTTCGTTTAATGGGCATAACTGAAATAACTGAAAAATAATATCACTGAGCATGAATTTGGGGGTCTTGGAAATTACTAAGATAAAAATTTACGAAATAATATATAGAAGACATGGTGCTTATACCTCTACATTAACTTGGACATAGAAGAAAACTGGCTAAAAAATACATAAGAAATACCTATAGCGACAACTTCAGATTTGGCAGTATGGATTAATTCCTTCGCCTGTCTTATTGGATGATTATTATTACTACTAAACTTTTTGAAGAGCAACACAAAATAAAGTTTGGAAATGTTTGCGATAGAAATGTACCACGTATATAAAAAAATTGGAAAAAAAGTTATGTAGAATAAATTTTTTGAATAGTAACATAAAATAAACCCTGAAAATATTTACGATAGAAAGTTATCACATTACCATGGCAACGTAGAAAAAGTTATATTACTTAGTCATCTATACTAATATTTTTGGCTGAGATATTAAACTCTGATATATGGTGACTCGTATTTTTTTGTAAAGTTAACAGTAATGGATTTTGCTATGGACTTTATTTCAAATAATTCTAGCAACGCATGCCATATAGAATTTTGCCAATTTTAATTACATTGATTGTGATCTATTATTGAAAATATATATTTACCATAATAAAAAGTAGTCTAATAAAACTTTCTAATGGTAAAATAATTTTCAAAATCAGATTAGTAGTACCAGAGATTACCCTGAACATCCAAACTCACAAACTTCAAAATTTTAATATTGGAATTTAATACACGAAGCCAGAGTATTGACCAAAGCAGAAAATACACACCCTTGTGCGTTTTTGTTAAAATCAGAGGGATGTAGTATATTGTTAGGTAAAATATCATACAATACCTTCCGAAATTGGGGCAATTGAAAAAAAAATTGTTCTAGAGTGCCTTCATCCAACCGACATTCACATATTGAGTTGTCCCTAATTCTGAACTCTGCAAGATGGACTGGAGAGCACACTTCTACAGATAGATCGTCAGTCTACACATAGTAGACGCAGGAAGCTTGCAACAGTCACGAAATTTATAAAGCTATATTATTCTGAATATATCTCGAAGCATATGATTTTCTTTTAATTTGGTTGGATATATTCCAGTTTGAGTTTCATGATGCAAACAAATCAGTCTTCTTTGGAGAGAATAAATCTTGAACATAGGTTTTATAGTGAGCAAAATATCTAGTTTCTTTAGCAAGAAGATCAGTTTCATTATCCTGGGATCCCATTATGTCCTGGTATCCATGCCAGAACTACATAAATTCCAAAACAATGACTAATGTGTTAAGGTCTACTTAAATTATGATTGATATGAATGACTGATATGATGATGATTGAAATGATATGATATGAATAAAACTTGTGTACAATATTAAAAATGTATGCGTAAACGAAACGTTCTTTATTTTACCGGCTTACACTTTTTTAAATTTTGAACATTTCGCGCGCGCATGTTTGTTTTTTTTTTTTTTTCGAAATGTCTACGCTATTGACCCAGCAAGGTCTTAACAGCTTCACCGGACTACTAAGACGAGCGCTTAAGGCACTCAGCCGATTTTATTATGGCAACCAGCTCAAGGGTGCACGGCACACCTCGGCTTGGCTGTTGCCTGTTGCATACAAAATCGCGACCTATCTTAGCTAACCTAGCTAAATATTCATATGTGTATGAGTTATTGAAACGTATATGTGTACCAAGCATACACGCCTCAACAACTCCTCCATATATTTATTATCGGAAAATTGAGAGTTTTTCAGTTCGATAAGGGGAAAAAAGTAAACCCTTCCACTTTCATGTGCAAGCGTGTTGGGCGCACGTGTGTGGGGGTGATCGTGTAGTGTTGTAGCAGTGATGTATATTTGTGTGTCACCGTATCGCGCAAGCAACGCACTCAAGGGCTCCCTACCGAGGGATCGAACCTAACGAATCGATATCGAACGAACTTGAGCCGCTGCCGTGGGAGGCCTAATCGGGTACGCGCGCATATTTGTAAATGAAGAATGTGTTATTTTACGTACTTGCTGGGATTAATATTGTGATAAATGATATTGTGTTTTGTTAAGTTTAATAGAGTTTGTTCGGTTGAATCTGTATATTATATAATGTCTATAATTACTTTGAACACAATATGAATACGCAAAACCAAATAAGTTCTGGACTTTGTTCAAGTGTGCACCAAATTTTACATGAGAGGAACAGGAGCTGTTTACAAGAGTTGTTGAACCCTATATCTCGATAATAGAATCTTCGAATAAATTACTTCCTTTAAATATTTGCCGCATAGGTCTGTTAAAAAATTCCATAAATTCTTCATCATCGGAGAATAAATCACAAAAAATCATATTTATTTCAGATAAACGAATAACAAAATTATGAAAAGGCCCTTCCACGACAGATCACTAAACGCGTTTAGCCGCGCTAAACAGGTCCCACAGAGCATTTAACTTTGACATATCACTAAACGTATTTAGCGCCATGAAATTGTTGGTACAAGACACTTGTTTGATTTAAATTAAAAATCTTGTTTAAATATAAGTTAAACACAAATAAGTCGTTTGGTACAAGCGATAAAAATGACATACATATATAATGCATCATATTATCGTATACATAAATGTACTATTGCAAGCATACAGATACATAAACGTCATTGCCGAATGTCGTGAAATTAAAAAAATAATTCAAAACAGCGTAACCCATTATAATATAATGCGGCTATTTCGGAAGCCGAGAGTTAAAACGGCTAATTATATTTAGTTGAAATAATTATGTCAAAATAATATTGAAATGTAGTGTTAAAAGTTTCAAGAAGAACAAAAAACCCTTTCCTTCCTTTCAATTTCGTTAATATATTAAAAAAACACATATATATACATACATATATATACATACATATAACTTTTGAGTCAGGAACCCTCTCGGATATCCCCAGAATACCCTACTAAATTATCATCACAATCTGATCAGTAGTTTCGGCATGCATTAAGGAAAAACATTGATTTTTATATGTAAAGATTTTTATTTTCTAACAGATTCAGAAAGACCCGATGGTGTGGGATAAAACTGAACAATTTTTAAATTTACTACCTCAAAAGTTTTCATCAGAAATCAAACAAACCAGGTAGGTACGTAAAACCTGCTAATATTTCCAAATTTATATTGAGTTAAATACGTCGAAGTGTAAAGAAACAACTGTGGAGTTCTCGGGTTACAAATTGTCTATTTACAAATCTGTTATCAATAGGATTAAAATTAATTTAGACTGTGATGTTCTGCTGCATTCTAAATCTATGCTAGCAATGATATATGATAATACTTTAAAGGTTCATAAAGTATACGAGTATTTCTTCAACAGGGTCTACAGAATTACGATTTTTATACTATAAATTAGGATGAAACGGTTTATATCTTGATTTACTAAGAAATAATTAAGCTCTCAGCGGGTGGAGCTATCACACAACGACCTGAATGAAAAAGGCCCCAGCAATGTACAATTATTATGTCCAGTTCATAAATATAACGCTAATCCAAGTAATACTTGTATTGAATGAATAAATCGTGTTGAACCGTTTAATTAATTATTCTTTATATTTTTGCAAAAGGTATTTTACACTCACACGACTTGTAGACTACTATTTTTAAGTTAAAAAAAAAATTTACTGTTATGTTCACGTATAGTACAAACCCTTAAGAATTACTTAAAATATATTTTCCATAATAGAAGTTATAAATGTATATCATTATATTAGAGGTAGAAACAAAAAACCAAGGTCTTTCGTCTTATATCAATATTTGATATATTTCAAGTTAATATGCGAACGCAAAATACATAAAACGGTTATTAATAATAAAATTAATTAAATCTCATAATTTATAGTCGCTTATAGTCGTCAATCTTTTTGGCCGCTTTAAATATATATATATATATATATATATATAGCTTTAAGTTTCCAATTGCACATTGTACAGTCAAGAGCTTTGACAGAACAAAGTTAGAATATTATTATAGGAATTTATATTGGGCATTCATTTATATTTAATTTCTTTGATGCTATGCATATAATGTAAACGTATTGATACCTAAAATTGTGCTCGAGCGGTCAGAAATATTGGCGATGGTATCAAAATGTAAATTATCGTACATTAGCAACCCACCCTGGATTACCAGGGACGCACTGAAGTTATTAATGAAGCATGATAAATGTTCAAATAATTTGATCATAAAAATTTAAAAGGGTTAATTTTTTGATACCTCACCATTTACATTAAAGTGAAAGAAGCCTATAATAAATTACTTATAGCTGTATATCTGTGATAAAAGTATGAAATTACATAAGTATAGAATTTGTAAAATATAAAATGAGTACAAATATTTCTTATAATCTCTGTATATATACATTTTTCTTATAGATTTATCAATAGCTTTGGGTCGGTAACTAAACTAAGGGTAGAATTTGAGCGACTTAAATCTCACCTTGCTAAAACAAAGAGCCCAATCGTGTTTGCTCATAACGACTTACTTCTAGGAAATGTAATCTACAATAAAGAAGAAGAAACTATATCATTCATTGACTATGAATATGCCAGTTATAATTACCAAGCCTATGACATAGCAAATCATTTTAATGAGTTCGTTGGTGAGTTTCTAAATTTCCTATATTAATTGCTATGCTTTGCTTGCCTTATCCAAGAGCAAATAGAATCCCATTTTCTTAGAAACAGCAAATTATTCAAGTGCTATGTTTGTATCATACTTTCAAAAACAATGTCTAGATTGTTATTACCAACACATCTTTATCCTGCTGACTACTTACAAAGAAACTGTTTTGTCAAGAGACATGGGCGTTACGGACAAAATGAGGGCGGTCTGTCTCGTTTAATCGGGGTGAATACTCGTTGTAGTAAAAAAAATTGAGCCATTACGGGACGCCTGGCGTATGTGAAACATCAAAATTGTTCAAATGGCAGGAATCTTAAATTCTCGAATTCTCAAATTATACTATAGGTATGCGAGCTCAGTGCGACAAGAGAGATTGCGCATTGCATCGCGTCGCCACGTCTCACAGACTCGCCACGCAAACAATCAGGTTTGTGTGCGCTTATAGATGTTTCACATCAAAGCCAACCCTGCGCTAGACACACGTCGAGAATTTCTAATGGTCGGAGCTCGGATATTTTAAGACTAAATGTCATTACCACCATTGTGATAAAACACTAAAAAGTCACCAACGTTGTGATAAAACACTAAAAAGTCACCAACGGACACTTTATAATATTTTTTTTTTCGAAATGACTACGCTATTGACCCAGCAAGGTCTTAACAGTTTCACCGGACTACAACTTTATAATACAAAATACTTACCCGCTTCACAATCACGCTAATACAAATATAATAAACTTTGTTATTAACAAAGACTGGTTGTCAATTTAAAGTAGTAGAAGGAATCGTAATTTGTTATAAATATTGTTTACAGGACTTTCCATTGAAGATATTGATTATAATAGATATCCATCCAAAGAATTTCAATGTTCGTGGATAAAAGCGTATTTGTCCGAATATTTGGATATATTAGAACCTTCGAGTAACGATGTCGAGAGAGTTTATGAAGAAGTTCAACAACTTGCTTTAGCGTCTCATTTTCTATGGGGAATATGGTCACTCGTGCAATATGAATTATCGGACATAGATTTTGATTTCGGAACGTAAGTATATTTTTAATAACTTTTCTCACGCTAACTGCAGAGCGAGATATGAGATATCTCAACCAGTATTAATAAGCTTCAAATAGTTGTATCATTTTTGATGTGAGACATCTGTGTGCGGAGGGTAAACCTGATTGTTGGCGTGACGAGACGTGGCGACACAAAACACGAACTTTGCACTAACTAACGAAATACTCAAAAATATTTGCAATCCTATCTATACAAACATAAGATTCAAACTGTTTTGTCGGCCTTTGAACTTTTCTAATTTGTATTTGATAAGAATGAATATTTATGTAATAAAATAAATAAACAGTCATTATTTTATGAAACAATTTTGGTAATCTGTTCTTTTATGCATGTAACTTATATAAAACAATTTCATTGTTTCACATCGGCCAGGCGTCCCGTGACGGTTAAATTTTCTAAAAATATCGAATACTTACATTGGATCATAGATACTTAATCAGTATAGTATATACATGTAGTACATGCTTTTGATGCAAATGAAAATGCACTGTTTTTTCATAATTTTTCTTTCAGATATGCTGAAATACGACTAAATCGATACTATCAATTGAAAAACAAAGTTCTAAAAGGATTTTGTTAGAGTTATAAAATGTGATATGTGTAAGCATTAATAATAATTAAACTAAATATATTGGTGTAATGAATGGCTGTTTCATTTCATTTTGAAATCTATATTTCTAACAGTAAAACGTCAACAGATTCCTAATAGTTTCATTTCGGAATGACTAGTTACTGGATACTACAAAAATAAAGCTAGCAAAATCATCTTTTAGGATTTTTCTTTGCTTTCGATGAATCCTTTATTTAGCTCTTCAGTTGTATCCGAAAACATATTCAAGGGTTTGAATTCACTGAGATCCTACAAATGACAATCGTACGTGCTGATAAAGCTGGAGGGCAGTGGTTGTTGAATACAAGAATTCACATTTTTTCCGAAACAGAAACATAAAAAGTAGAAACTCGATAAGTTAAACCTCCATAAGGTAAAAACCTCTATAACTTCAAAAAATAATCTATTCCCTCCCCTCAGAGCCTAAATCTGTATTACTTAAAAAAACACCTTCTATAACATAAGAAATGTTTCAATGAGCTCTGTGACATAAACTGGCTGCCAATGAGTCATTCGAATGAATGTACAAAACAAAAGCTCGAAATTTATTGGTTGCATGTGTTTACATTTACATTACATTTAAATTGTTAATGTTAATAATGGTAAATATTTGCAATGGTTAAGACAGCGGCATACTTAGATGATTAGTTGTTGAATACTGTCCAGGAAACAGCTGTGTGATAAAAGTTACCTAAGTTAAATGAGTTCAAAACGGAAATTAACATACGCTGATAAATTATAAGCGGTGAAAGTGGATCAATAAGAAAAGATGTTGCAGCTCAGTTTGGAATACACGAAAGTACATTATCATCTGAAATCTTGAAGAAACGAGAATCTAAAGAAAGTATTTTATGTAAAAGACGAAACATTGCTGAATTCCCTATTTTGGAGCAATGTTTTGTAAGCGGTTCAAGCAGTGTCCAAACTAAAACACCAGTGTTACAGAACCATGGTGAAAGAAAAGGCTGAAAAATTCGCCAAATTGCTGAAAATCCCCTGTATCATCATCTGCAGAAAAAAAACCTTTTACTACCGGGCAGATTAACGGTGTTATAATATTTAATTAAGATCGAATGTAATGCACGTAGCAAGGCAACATCTGTATAAGATTCTTTTGATCCAACTAAAATCTCAACAAATTATTAGGTGTTATTCAGATATTTCTAGTTTTAGGCCTATATTTACTGGCTTTACTGTAAGTCCACTAAGTTATGGTATATTATAAATATGAAAGTATATATAGATAATCGTCCATAAATTACGCTCAAACGATTAAATAAACTCTAATGAACTGTGGGGAGGTGGTAGAGTCACGCTGAAGCTATAACTGATTCCAGCATGAATGGATCGGCTCGTCCGGGGTAGTGCCACCCTCTCACAGAAAATCGACGTGAAGTAACAGTGCTTGCATTGTTTCGTTTCGTTCGGTCAGTGAGAACGCTGGAGGTCCACCTATCTTACTCCATTTCCATTCCCCTCCCCCTCACCGATATACAGGTTGGCAACGCACTTGCAACTCCCTTGGTGTTGCTATTGTCTATGGACGGTGGTGATCACTTAACATCAGGTGACCAACCTGTTTCTTTGCCTCCTATGATATAAAAAAAGATGTCGATTAGGGCATTAAACCATATGGACATAGTAGTTATCATGATGAAGACTTCTAAAAGTGACGTTTAGCCAAGAATTCTTAAAGAGAGGCGACAAACTTCTATGGAAAAACTCTAGGTCAATCCCGCCCCCATTATATAGACCAGAGACCCTGTGTCTTACATTCATAGTCTAATTTTAAATTTAATTCTATTGAAACCTGAATTGCTCTACTCATGGCGACTGGTATGTTGAGCTGTCAGGATTATATAACGCCACTTCTATGAAAGTACAAAATCAGTGAACAAAACCTTTCTAACGTAGTCGAAGAATAAGACAGAAAGATGTTTTAGGTGTGTTTATGAGACTTCTTCAAAACACTAAAAAATATGTTTACCTAGGGAATCTTTTTCATCGAGATTTTAACGCATTCACAAATTATATCAACAGTCGAATTTAGCTTGGTTAAGCAGCGTTCAGGAGACTAGATCAACTCTTTTCGTTGCCTATGATGCATTATAAGAAAACTTTTTAATTTTTTCTTCTTATATACAACATATTTTGCAAAATCGGAGTCATTCAATGTGTATTTGGTTCACGAGTTTATAATCGCTTAGTAAATTATGGAAAGAGCTGTATGCGGTCTTTCACAATATAAAATTAGAAACTAATTAATTCAGTCGGTATGCTCGTAGGTAGGCTAGGCCAACGGGGGGGCATTGTGGCACAATGCCCTATTTTAAAAATATTAAAAACTAAGATCAATTATTGCAAATAAATTGTTTCTTTACAATTTGAGATAAAAAAAATATAGCGATAGGTATCTAAACTTTTCCGAACATAACCACACCACAGTTTGTGATATACGAGGTTATAATAAATGTTTACTTTCGACCTACCTATAAACAATACTGCCCTAACCAAAATTCGACTCTCGCTACAGCCCTGAGCTAGCCCCTTGCTCCAACCCTTTAGCCAGCTATTGGTATATAGCCTACAGTCGGTATTACGGCCGCGTAAATAGTAAACTAGAAAATATTGTGTCAGCGAGGGTAGGAAGCCCTTTTGTTTTCTGATCGCTCCCGGCGCTCGCGACGCCGCCCTGTTGGATCAGTACCATCGTATGGGAAGCGCGTATGTCGTATGACAATTGTGGGTTCCTCGTGTCGCACAAAACTTATTTGTGATTACCCTGTTTGTTCGCTATCGTCGTACCTAAAGTGCATATCGCGTGAGACAATCATGGGTTCCTCGCGTCACGCTAATTGCATCGTGATCACCATTCACCATCATCATACTAACATCGCAACTCATCTGTGCCGACCATCGCCATCGAACCTCGTACGGTACCGGCGAGTGATCATAACATTTTGCTCCTCGTTCTTGCTTACTTCGCCTCTTATTCGCATCACAGGTAATTTCTAGTTCGCGTGGGAATCACTAGTCGGAGTACTGATGAATGAAAGGATATTATACTTTATTAACGTAGAAGTAATCACAATAATTACACGTTCCTGTTTGTTTAAACTCATATTAAGCTACTAACAATGACTCTAAATCTTTGAGCGGTCTTTTTCACTTATAACCTGTAATCCGGTGAAGCTATTAAGACCTTGCTGGGTCAATAGCGTAGTCAGTTCGAGAAAAAAAAAACTTATAAGCGTTTCATCGTCATCTTCCTTGGTCGTCAACGTCGTCAAGTTTTACATAAAGTTCAAGTGCAGTGGGTTATGCAGAAGTAAACTCCTTCCTAGGGTAAAACGAAGTCCTTCCGAAATTACAGCTGAAGACACTACGTTACGAGACGCCACATGGGCATCGTTTTCCACGTATCGCACAGTTTAAAAGCTCCCATTGAATCATTGTCTTAGTGAATTATTTTCGTGCTGTAACGCTAGCAACTCGTAGCTGCACTATGATAGCATTTCAGCATTAACGCTCAGATGGCTAAGACCCAACTAAATGTATTACCACGTTGAAACACGTGACTAAATAGCATGAATTTGTTCTGCCCCTTCAACAATATTGCTCGACCATTCAACTGTTTCATTTATTACCTAAGCCGTCATTATAGTACCTTTCGAAACGCCACACAAACTGGTTCTTAGCATAATAACATACGTTTTGCACTTGTTACCAGAGAACCCAAAGTTGAAGTTTCTGACCTGACATCGACTTTAACATTGCCACCTGTTCGTTCATATGATATAAAAAAAAATAAAAGATAATTGAAAACATGGATTTTAAAATAAAGAAAATTGAATCAAATTTTTATCTGATTGTCCATATCTACTTGTGTGACATCATCACTTAAAATTCAATTAGTCGAAAGCAAAAAATAAACAATAAAAAAAGTATAAATAAATTGTCTTCCTGTCTCGTGATTTATATATATACTAGCTGACCTGTGCAACTTCTTCTGCACCAAATTGGTTATCACTGTATCTTCACTTGGTTATCAATTGTATTTTTAAATGCGAAAATTTTATAACACGGATACCCGATTGCAGCTACAACTATCGTTTCCAATTGTAAATTTAAACAATCCACGGACTCACTCAAACATTTACCCATATTATATGTGATTTTTTTTTAATATAAACCTAGAACCGTTCGTAGCATCATCTACCAGGTTCAATTAAGATAAAAACTAACCTACATAAAACTAAATAAATATCTCTACCACTTTATCATAACTATCAACTTCAACTTAACTTACTAAAACTTTTACTATTAAAACCTTTTTATACTCCATTGCATTGAAGAAAAATATATGAACACCGTGTCGAAGCGTCAAACATCGCGTCGAAGCGTCAACTGTCACTTGCTTGTAACTATTGTCTAAGAGTTAGAAACTATTGCGAAAACAAATTTTTAATATATTCCCAATATATTCTTATAAATAATCTCTATACAACTCACAACATAGTGCCTATCACCTTTTGGTAATTTATCTATGTTGATATGTTTCTATTGTAGATTATTCTGCGTTGTAACACTGCATATTTGGCATTAAATTTATAATGTGTATTTGTCACACTTGTTATTGGCGATATTGCCTATAGAGGTCATACCGGAAAGAATCCATCAAGCCAGCCTTATATATTATATTCATCCGAACTTCATCCCAGCTACCTAGCTGCCGGTAAACGTTGCGTTTATTTGTGCATATCGTACCTTTACAGACAAAAATATTGATTTTTAAATAATTAAAATAATGGAATTATTATTGAAAGACATTATTATTGACAATAATGTGCTTGATGCTATTTTTTGGACGTAAAAATAAAAGTAATTTTAAACCATGTTGAAATAGCAGTAATTTTATCATAACTATATTTAGATATAAATAAGTACAAACTTCATCTTTCAGACGAATTCAGTTATTTACTCAATATTTGGACCGATTTATTGCTATAAAAATAATAACTTAGCTATAGCTATAGTTTAGTGCAGTACTGGCTACACGATAAAGATAGCGATAATTGTGGCAGCGTATGTTATCGACGCATATATTTAAGATTGTATCAGTCCCAAGTCATACATTTACGTTTATCGTTGTTTCGTATATGGTGAAATCTTAATATCAATAATGTTTAATAAAATGAAATTTGTTCTTAGCTATGGAAAAAATAATTGGTTTGAAATTAATTATTTTTATTTATAAAATATTTTAACAGGAATATGATTGTTTATAAAAAATGTGTCTGACTATGATAAATTCATGTTTTTAAATGCGTTTAAAAGTTACTGAAAAAAAAACCTAAACTTACTCATAAATCAAAATTAATTAAATCAAAATGCACATTAAAAATACAACGTTAACCGGCTACCAGGTGTCCTAAATTCAGTCTATTGATATATTGATAATTTGTGTAGGTGGTAGAGCCACGCTGGAGCTATTACTGGTTTCAGCAAGAATGGGTCAGCTTATTGGGGCTAATACCATCCTCTCACAGAAAAACAGCGTGAAATAGCATTGCTTGCATTGTAGTGTTTCGTTCGGTCAGTGAGAACGTTGGAGGCCTACGTCTCTTCCGCATTCCTCTTCTCCCTTCTCTTACCCTCCGCCTCCCCCATATACAGGTTGGCAACGCACTTGCGACACTCAGACGGCTCCGTCGTCACCGCGTAAGAGGTCGTCCGCGAGCCCGCTGCTCCGACCTACGCGACGATGCGCAAGTCAAGCGCCTCCTCGTACGCTCCGCCTCTTGCGTCGAGCCGACGACCCAAAAAAGGTCCTTTTCAGGATCAACCAGACCGCCACCCGACGACCCCTAGCCAGCCTACGGATCCCGCCGCCTCATCAACATTGACCACCGCTTCGCCCACCGGACTCCGCACCTCCGTGCCTGCTCCTCGCACGCCGACTCCGGATGCGCAGCAGCCACTGACCGGCGGGGCGTCCGCTGCGACGGAAGCGTACAAGAGTGATATTCTCACTCTCGCCCAGCTAATTTCAGCTGGGGCTCTATCGCAGGGGATGCTTCGTGGGATGGCGCTGTTCCTGCGCGTCCAAGAAGCCGCAGCTGAGGGCAAATTGCCTTCCGCGACTGACGTCGTCGAGAGCCTGCCCAACTGGGCTGCGCAACTCCGACAGTTGGCGGACAGGTTGGGACGCGACCCCAACGTTCGCGCGCACGGTAATGGAGTGAGATTCCTACCTCAGGATGCCGAAGAATACCGCGTACGCAAGACTTCCTAGAAAAGACAGGAGGGGCTGAGCTGGTTCTCCTACTCACCTCACTATCAACAAGACCTGAAGATAGCCGTTCACGGCCTACCAAATGGGACAGACCCACAGACGATTGTCGGAGCCCTGCAGGAAAAGGGCTTCACAGTCGAATTTGCACGCCAGATAAACGGACGCAGAGGAAGACTTGGGTGCATCTTCCATGTGGTCGTCAAGAGAACCCCCGGGCTCACCCCACGATATATGACGTCACTAACCTACTGTTGATGCCTGTACAAATTGAAGCATGGAGAGGGGAACGCCGGCTGGCACAATGCTTCAGGTGCCAGCAATTTAGGCACTCATCCCACCAGTGCCACAGACCGATTGCCTGCGTGCGGTGCGAAGGCGAACACCTCGCCCGCCAATGTGACCGCCCACGTGATGTACCGGCGACCTGCGCGAACTGCGGGGGCGCCCACACTGCGAACGACAGAAGCAGATGCCCAATTTTTAAGAGAGAGCTTAGAAATCGCCGGGCTGGGACTATCGCCCGGCTGAGCAAGCCCAAACCACCCTCGAGGGACACAAGACCGGCCCAAGTCGCGGTAGAGGAGACAGCAAAAGCGAGCCTCATGGCCCCTGCCAACCCCCCTCCCCGCCCCCCGAAAGGTAGAAAGCCCAGGAGGAAGAAATGCCAAACCCAAGGGGAAGCTCAGCTCGTAGAGCTGGAATCAAGATTGGCCCTATGTAAAGAGGAACACGACCGCAAAATGAGAAACGCCTCCACGAAAGAAGCCCTGAAAATCAAGGCGGAGTACAGGTAGAAAACGAAGGCAGCCATGCGCGACTTCACGGAGAGCACCCAACACCTAGTCTAAACGACAGACGGTATGCACCTACGGCAAGAAATCCCAATCAGAAGCCACCCCCGTCGAAGCGGGGGTCGAGAGATGCCACGGCAAAATGGGTTTCCCTGAGGCCGTTTCCCCGCCTCCTCACTGGAGGGAGCGAGAAGTACCCGACTGGCGACACCTCTGTAGTTGCTAGTATCTATAGACGGTGGTGGTCACTTAACATCACGTGACCCACCTGTTTGTTTGCTTCCTATGATACAAAAAAATATATATTGATATATTAAAGAACCAATTATTTTAAAATTCTTGTTCTTCCAACGTTGCCGGCTCTTGTACTAAGGTGTCGCAAAAAAGTCTAGGTACGTTAACTAAAAAATTTTGTTTTTCGTTATCCTGGAGAAACCCTTGCGTTTTATGAGACAAAAAGTATCCTCGATGTAGCCTTGTAATATCAGTTATCACTGTGTTAAGTTTCGTTAAAATTGGTTCAGTACTTTCAGAGTGATGCGTGTTCATAGGGACAGACAGACAGACAGACAGACAGACAGACAGACAGACAGATAGACAGACAGAAAGACAGACAGACAGAAAGACAGACAGACAGACAGACAGAAAGACAGACAGACAGAAAGACAGAAAGACAGACAAACAGACAAAAATTGTAAAAAAAATATTTTTGACTACTATATTGATAACATAGTCTACCCTGATTAAAATTTTCAATAAATATTTAATGTCCAGATTTCGACTTGTTACAGTTTTATTACAGTATAGAAGATATATATACCAAAGTTAGCTAACAAAACATAAAAAAGTTAGTCAATAATAATGTTTTAACATTATTGTAAATATGGATTTGTAGATATTAAATTAAATCTCTTCTTTCTCTGAACGTTGAAATTATACATTCTGGACAAATTCAGTAACATAGCCGTTACTCACCACATAGGTACTGTAAGTGATAGAAATATTAAATATAATAAAAGAATATGCAATCAGATATAATTATTATTTATAATGATACTGATAGACATTCTCTCAAGTTCTAGTGAAAACAAAAACTCTACAGTTTATTACTATTCAACACAAACTTACAATTATTTTTTTCATATAAAATTTATACAAAGCTTATTGCTATCAGAATATGTTGCATGGAGAATAAAATAGTAGAAATCTATTATGCTATATCTACGTTGATGAATAATACAAAGTTGAATTTGAATATACTATTCTCAGTAACTAACATGTATGATTTATTTTTTTCTACATTAGCTAGCTCATTAACAGAGGCACATATTCACCTATATAATTTCAGCCTACAATTTTATTGAACCAAGTAGAAATTGAACTTGGTACAACAAATAGTACATTAGAATTACATATTCTATGGTACTCCTTAAATAATGTCTATAAGCTATAATTACAGTTGTCATTTTCTATATATATAATTCAATAATAGTAACTATTTTTTTAACTGAGTAGTTCTTATAGCATAATTATAATTGTCACTGTAATCAGAATTCATTAAAATTAACATATTAGTAACATTGAATAGCATAATTAGGGTATAAAATAAAATATGTTATCATAATATACAATTTTTTTAGCTACTCATCCTAGTCACTTTATTCCTGTTGGTATGGTTTTATAAATAGCTCATATCAAATTTAAAGAAATAAACTCTAATTTAGACATGTTTACACACAATTTGTGCCAAAAATCACAGTTAAAAAAATTAAGAAAGTCCACTGTTTATAATACATTATAAATAATAGTGTCCATGAAGTCAAATTAATCCAATATCAATAAAACATTATACAGTTCAATATAGGTCTGTGACATTTAGCTTCAAACTCATGGAGTAACTCATCTATATCATTGTCCAGATCCTCACTTTGGGCCATTTTAGTAACCATGTCACTGATTAAGAATGCACCAATAGTAGCTTCTTCATGGTTGTCTTGTATATCGATGTTAACCACATGCACCGGCTGATTGTATATAGATCTCCGTGAACCAAACCAGTCAATAACTTGGTCGTACACTCTCTCTTCACATGTTATTATGACGTCGAACTTCTCTGTGGACGCTTGAAATTTCTCCGGGTAAGGTTTTATTCTTCTATTCCTGTCTAGCATATGTAATAAGCCGTTTTGAGTATAAAATGATTTGTCTTTTTCCATCAAGTCATTGTAAATATCATCATACGGAACGCCAAATTCATAACAGTTAGGTCGATCCGCAGAAACTCCTGGTAACTTTACTTTCTCTCCCGTGCCGAAGGACTTTACTTTAAAACCCTTTTTAACAAGAAACGCATGGGCTTCCATACTACGGTTCATATTAGAAGAACAAACTACAGCAATATACAAGTCACTCGTCATCGTAAAGTGAAAATGGCTATATATAAAATTCAGTACGAATATTTGAATTCAATTTGTTACTCCATTATAAACTTTTCTTATAATACTTCCCTACCTATCAATTATTGATATAATAATTTATTACAATTATTCAAAATAACAATAGAAAATTAACCCCTAGGAGTATTGATATTCTGTGCCAAATACTGCAAATACTTCAACCATAGATAAGATACTATATACTAAGAAAGTAAGAACTTCAACTTTCTACTACACGGAAAAAAAATCCTATATGATAATTGATATTTGCACTAGAGATGCGATCTGAAATCGATTATATATTTAATTAAGTTTAAACGAATATTACTTATTAAACAACAAATCGATGCAGAGGTTCAATCTTCGACATAATATCGTGTTTAAAATTTTTTTGTTTAAGTAAATGAATTTACAATTAGTTCAACATACTTGAACGTGAGGCAATTTTTAACTTAATACATTGATACGATAGATGACTGTATGAAAGATCTAATTCCGAGAGTGTTAACGTGTAAAAGCTTTGGCAGCTCATTTACAAAACCACGTTTATTGGTTAAAAACTAAACTTGTGCACGCAGGTGTTCACTTCATCCATAGACAGTAGTAACAATATATGGCCAATAGGACAGGCGAAGGAATTACTCCATACTGCCAATTCTGAAATTGTCAATATTGTGGTTCATGTATATTCTGTAGTGAGTTTTATTCTATGTTCAAGTAAATATAAAGGCATACGCGCCTAATCTTCTATATAATATTTCGTAAATTTTTAACCATCTTTTTTATCTTAATTTTTAAGTCGTTGCTGAAGTTGTCAATACGGATAGTTCTTATGTATTATTTAGTTTGTTTTCTTTTATGTCCAAGTTAATGTAAAAGCATAAACGCCAAATCTTCTATACAATATTTCAGA
>JACEII010000085.1:161520-190772 GCA_014332785.1 Antheraea mylitta
CTGAAGCCTTTTGTTCGTTTTATCAGAGTGAAATATTCGCCATGTAGTATTTTCACCATATTTTTTACCATGAAATATTATGAAACATTTAGCGACATCTGGCGGATTTTTTAATTATGTATTTTTCGAAATCTAGCGACTTTTTAAACGACGTCTGGAGACCTTTTTTATTTCTTAAACGGCAACACTGCTGAGACTTGACATGAGTATTGAGCTCCGCTAGGAGTAATATTATTCTGTGGTATTGAGTACATTTTATAACCATGAACAATTTAAGAAAATTTTCTTTAAATTTTATAAATAAGAGTGTGTATAGTTTCCATACGACTGCTTTAGACTTAGCATGGAGTAAACCCACACTTCCGAGAAAATTTATACAAAACAATAAAACAGTGTTTCCTCCTCAAGAAACCGGTGAAGAGCCTCGTCCTGCTGTTAGAATTTCTATTATTATTAACTGAAGTTATCTTTTAAAAATTTTGTTTGTTTAGTAGTATTTTATTTGTTATTAAATATGAGCTGTAAATTTAAAACAATTGCAAACATAATAAATCAAAATGAAGAAGACACTGTAGACACAAAAATAACTTTTTCAGTTTTTTAGTGCACACATATCTGGATTTGTGTAAAAGCTACTTATAAATATTATTATTATTTATTATTAGTATTTGAACTCTAAATGAATAGCATTGTCTAAGCAAATTAGATTGTTTTAAATAGGATTTAATATGATGTTATAAATGTACTAATACAAAGATATTTCTTTCAGTATGTATGCCATCAAAAAACTAATATAAAATATAGTCCAGATAAGTTATGGTATATTGCTAGTCTTGTCAGAGGAATGTCAGTAGATGAGGCAGTAAAACAACTCAGCTTTGTTCATAAGAAAGGTGCCATATTTGTCAAAGATGCTATTCTAGAAGCCCAGGAACTTGCTGTTAAGGAACATAATGTTGAATTTAAAAGTAATTTATGGATTGGTATGTTATATTTGTGCATAAAAATTATAATTGTAAGAGTCCTTTTTGTTCAAGTAGAATTTGTTTTTAACTATTTTGATTCTAATCTGAAAGAATGGATGTCTTTTTTTAATTAATTATTTTAACCAAATGAATGAATGTGGTGAGTCTTATGAAGTCTTGTAAGATTAGGAAAGACTATTGTCCTAATTTTTCAGTTTTGCCCACAACTATTTTATTATATTAAATGATCAGTGTTTTTAGATCCTGCTCAGAAGTGACTTCTTGCTTTAATAAATAATACTGTGATTGCAACACTGCAGAAGTGTGAAAAGTATATATGTTGCTGTGCTACTTAAAAATACAGTATTTTAAATTTCTATTTTCTCATGTGAACTTATTAAATTGGTTATTAGATTGGATGTTCATTTGTAATGTCTAGTCAATGTAGTGATGAGTGTATAAATAGATCCTCACAAAGCACCTCACCCACTCTTTGGAAAATCAACATCAATCTGAAAATTATCTGTGATAGAGGGAAACATGTTATCATTACACATTAATTTGCAACATTCTAATTCATTTTAAATTTAAGAGCCATATATCAACAATGTCAACTGATAATGAATTCAACCATTTAAATTAAATTGCCAATGAAACCAGTGTAGTAACATGCAGAATCAAATCTAAAAATTTTATAGTTGATTCTAATTGGTCTTATAACTCATAATCATTTTGATTTTAAATGTAAGTCTAATTTACATGTGTGTCTTATGTATTTTCTTACAAGCTTTTAATCTACTTACTTTCTTACAGCGGAATCTTTTTCAGGCAAAGGCATGGTGATAAAAGGTATAAGAAGGCACGCAAGAGGAAGATTGGGTGAAGTACGTTATCAATATGCTCATTACTTTGTTCGGCTAGAGGAAGGAAAGCCACCAAAAGATTATTACAAACATAATGTAATGACTCCTCAACAACAACTTGATTCCTGGCTTGAACAAATGAGAAAGAGAAAGATCATAAATTCTTATTAAGTTTATATTTATTTAATTTTAGTTGATTAAAATATTAGATTCATCATCGTCACTTTATTTTTGTTATATTATAATCACTTATTTTAGTAATCTTGATATTTAGAACTGCATGTAACACTACAAAAAATATTATATAACTTACACGAAGAAATTACTATGGATATAAAAAATATAAAATATTCATTTACCATATTTCGTCAAGAACATTGCATTGTTAATAAATGACTTAAAATATTTTTATGTTCTGTTTATAAAAACTTTTATCTTAAAGATACGCTTTCACATGCACGCAATTTGCCCGTTATGTAAGGCGAAATTTTGTTCATACAAAAATATACAACTACATTTTACGATAACGTACAAATAAAAAAAAACTGTAAATATAAGGGTATGTCCACATGACAAACGCTTAACGCGCGTTTACAACTGCATTTTATTCAGGCCGTACACTTTCTGCGTGCGCGGTGAACACTAAGCTGACACTAGACATTTGTCAACACGCACGCTTTCTTATATCATAGAAGGCAAACGAACAGGCGGGTCCCCTGATGTTAAGTGATTAATGTCGTTCATAGATACGTGCAACATCCGAAGAGTCGCAAGTGCGTTTCTACCCTGTATTTAGGGGGAAAGGAAAGCGAAATAAGTGGGCTTCCGTGTGCTCTTACTGATCAAACGAAACGCAACAATGCAAGCGCTGTTACTTTACGTCGGTTTTCTATGAGAGGGTGGTACCCTAGGCGAGCAGACCCATTCATACCAGTAATAGCTTCAGCGTGGCTTTACATCCTACAAATCATTGGTTTTCTATATTACCGTTCACATGAGCGCTCGCGTTTGACGCAAATAACAGACAAATGTAGAAACTGAAACAATGCACGTTCAACACCTGACAAGAACCATTTGAACACTATACAAAAACATTTGTGAGCATTCAATGTGCTTTAAGCTCTTGTCATGTGAGCATAGCCTAACAATATTAATATTATCAATAATATTTTCACTGTGCTTCATTATTTTTTTTCTGTTATAAACTATGCTAACTATAATGAATATGTATTAATAGTTTGACTGAAAAGTCGTAACCTTTTGTAGAACTCGTTTCGACGAAGGCCCACACCTTTATGGGCAATATCAGTTTACCATGATATTGACAGTATCTATAACTGATATACATAGTTTCTTATTTTTGATTCATATAATTGAATAAACTTAAAATTTACTAGGGAAGTAAGTGGAATACATTGAAGTAAATAATACAAATCATCTCTTATACATTAGTTTTACAAAAATATTTATACAACAGTTTGTAAAATGCCACTTAAAACGGTATTATTACAAGTCAACCATAATATAATATTTCAAATAATTAATTATTCAATAGAGCCACTTTCAATTATTGACATTTTCTAAGAATGAACTAACATAAAAGTTTGTGTCATTTTCCAGTGATATCAGAATTATTTCTAGGACGGAAAAATAATGTAATACTGTTTTTAAAAAAATTAAATTAAATATATCTTGCCAAAGCTTAAGACAACTAAATTTACTGGTGCATAAGCGAGGAGAAAATATTTGTAAATGATATTAGGAAGAAACGATCATATCGTTATATCCAGAACAGAAAACAGAATTTTATTCAAAATTTTCATTCCGCCTTTTTTAATTTCTTTAAATTATTGAATTCAATATTTATATATGGATTCAATTTATTGTACTATGAATCAATTTCTTATTCATGTTAATTCAACTCTAATATTATTTTATTTAATATGGAAATATCCGTTCAAGAGTTCAGAATTAAAATATACTTAAATAGTGGATTGGTTACTAATTAATTGAATTTCACTATATTTGAAATAATGGACTATATATTAAAAATAGTAAAACCTACAGCAGTATATTAAAATATTCATGGAAGACTTTTAGTATTTTCTCTAAATGTGATCATATATTTTGTTATCCCACATCAACATTTGCTATAAGCACCCAGCTGACTTAAGCTGCCTCTGCAACTACATAATACAATTCTATATAACACCATTTTACACAAAGTTTTTCAATTACTCAAAAAAAAATTATATGGCATTTTATGGCTTGAGAGGCCAAAAACTTCACTATTTGGGAGACTAACCCACAACAAACTACTTCTTTGATAGACTCCTCCATTTTTTAACAGTGTCATGCAATTATGCATGTGCAATGTTTCTGTGCAAATATTTCATAAAGCACTTCAAATATCTAAATATATACTAAATTCAGTGTTCTACCAAATCTTTATGATGAAAATAATACGATAAGGTCGGTCGGATTATGGGACAAACTCTATTGATATTTAAAAAAAAATGATGAATAAAATGCTAAGATTTTTTCAAATTTTGAGTAATGATAGTATTCCAGTATAATTGGAGCATTGATATCCTATACTGTTCTAATAAAAAAAAGACGGTATAAATATGACTTTTATAACTACCACTGTTTGATTTTTGGGCACGTTCTTGTTTTCACTGGGTATTTTAAAAGACTAAATATGCTTTAGATTTTTCTAGGGTCTTATTCGATAAGTTAGTAACAGCGTTAAACCTTATTCCAGCAATAAAACAGGTCCAACACCAGCTAGTACGGTTAGGTATATAAAAATATAATTAAACCATGGCTCAGTAAAACTCAATCATTAAATCAAAACATTCCTACATACCGTATATCTGAAATCCATAATTTACCATTTACGACATAAGACATTCACAAATCAATATATATGTTTCAATCGTGACTTTCCCAGTTGGTTGTAAATATCTGTGCAATCATACTTATTTCTTATTTCTATACTTGTACTGCCCTGCAATATTACGGTATTTAAACAAAAAAAAAAAAAAACATACAAATTCACAGAACAAATTAAATCTGATTTTATTGACTCATGTTATGTCATGTATGCAGAGTTCAGAAAAAAACTAAGGGTCCAAAGTTTGATAACTTTAGTGGCCCATCCAGGTTTTCTCATAAAGCCATAAACAGAGTATACTGTTCAGCTTGATCCAATTTGCAGTACCTTGGTACATTGGTCCAAAACATGCCACCGTCATGGACAAGGATGTAAGAAATGGGATAGATTGTGTCGATTATACGGTGAAAAATGTCTGAGGTAGTTTGTCACCTACAAATGCCCTTGAAACTCGAGTTGTATATATATTATAAGGCCCATCATGCCATATGGATCTGAGTGCTGGGTTACGAAAGAAATATGTAGGAGAATATTATATATGGCAGAGATGAGAATGTTAAGATGGATCTGTGGTGTAACCAGACTGGATATGTTAAAGAATGAGTACATCTGAAGTTTAAAAATAGTACTAGTGACAGAGAAGTTGAGTAGTAATAGGTTAGCATGGTATGGGTGTCTTGATCAGAGATCAACTGAAAGTCATAACTAGAAAAGTTTAAGTATGAATGTGGATGGTTTTAGGTGTAAAGAGACCAAAAAAGGTATGGGTCAATATTAAGATGACATCTGACAGGGGAAAACACTGACTGTAAGACAAAAATATGTTGTTCCAACCATACTGAGCTGGGATAAGGGTAAGAAGATGATGATTTCTCAGACATAAAAACGGCCCACTTATATCGAATTAAATCTTAATCGCGTATCTTAGTTATAAATTGTAACTATCTTGAGATAGTATAATAAGTCTTGATGTCACATACTGCAGCCCTAAAACCCCATCAATGTTATTATATCCATAATTATTCCGTTTACATAACTTATACGCTATCTATTATATTTTATTGACATTTACATTGTGCACATTTTATAAAAATAATAATGCATTTTAAAACCCTGTTGTTATGATACATATAAAAATAATTGAAAAATAAAAAAATCATACACTTAAAGATGTCCGAGGTTCTGGTTTCTTTGGAACATATCCATACAAAAATATGGAACCTATTACCATTAGTGTTCCAAAGGCGAATTGCACAGTTAAAATGAAATCGAATATGTAAATTGACGCTATACAGGATATTATTATCGCGACGGATGTTGCGAATCCCTTGAGTATATTATCAGCATATTTAACCACAACAGCGACTATGAGTCCACCTGCAGCTTGTAATATTACTAAGTACCACACGAAACCATCAAAGCCTTTAAGCAAGTTCTCTGATGTTCCTTCTTTAATAAAATATGTACCCGCTCCAAAGGGCAATGAAAGTAAACTTAGCTGAACATTCCTCATCCAAACCTGAAACAAATATTAAAAATCTATATAAATAAAACAAATGTATCAAATAAATAAACTCTCTTTTGTATTTCTAATATTAGTTAGGGTTAGAATATACTATAAACTTCACTATAACTGACCACTGTTATTTTCAATTATTGTTCAGTTTTATATGATAATTTAATGTTAACAATGTCCTCTGTGTGTTACTAAACTGATCATTGAATGGTAACTTCATTCTGATACCCATTAAAAGGCTTCCTTTTGATGAATAAACATGAGGAACAACTTTTTTGAAGTGAAATTTCTTTAGAATCTTCAAACGGATGCAACGAAAAAACGATATGTAAGAAACACAAAACATTTGCAACCCTATTTATATAACAATAAGATTCAAATTGTTGCTGAAAATATGGAACTTGAGCAATAAATTATGTAACATATATTAAATACAATATAAAACATTTTTTAAAATTAATCAAAATACTTTCCTTTTTAAACAAATAAACTTTGTAATTAACCTACCCTTGTTATATATATTCATCTTTTTTTTTCGATTTATTGAACTTTCACTTCTATCGTGTGTGAATCACACACGCACCTTTTTTTCTGCCAAAAACATACCTGCTGCGGACATCCAAATTAAGTTTTTGGTAAAATTAAATTTATGTATAAACTTCTATATAGTATGTTACATCAACAAGTTGGGAGTCGGGACATATTCTAATTAGAAATGTATATTTTTGAATCCATATTTAAATATACTTAATTCAATAAAATACAATAATTACATTATACATACTTTATGATTTACTGAAATACAATATTAATTTTACTAATATTACTATAAATACAGATATATATGCCAGATGACATTGATAATAGATACTGAATCATATTATACTTACAGATATGTCAGATTCCTTGAGTACTTTCTCAAAATAAATTCCAGCAAATCCAGATATAAAGCAAGCTGCCAATGCTGCACTAAAACCTAATACTTTTGACTGCTCCGAACCATTTATCTTAGTAGAAATAGTTTTTTCTGTTGAAGATAGTTGCACTAAAGCTACGCCTGCTGCTAACAATCCCAATGCACCCCACTGCCATTTCTTAAGTTGTCTTTTTAAAACCAACACAGCAAAAAAGGCAGTTGTCAGTAACTTCAATTGGTATGTGACCTGAAAAATTTGGTCTTTGGCATCATAAAAAAATCATAATACACATAAAAAAGTGTGTGTGTGTACTTATGTACATGCGTTAGAAGTTATACTTCTTTGGCTTAACAAGATATTTTTTTTTTTCAAAATTTTTATCTTTCCCTTATTCTCAACGTTTGTAGAAAAAACTACACTAACAATAGAAAAAAGGTATTTAATACATTGAAAGTTGTAATACAAAGAAATATAAACAACATATACAAAGAAACAAAATGTTGACTATAGCTAATTTCTGGGTACTGGTTTTTCGTGACGGTGTGCGTACTGTTAGGATGGCTTTCTGTGGGTCCTTTTTTAAAAAAAAAGGCAAAATTCACTGACGCACACTTTTATTGTCTGGTTAACACAAGGTATGGTGTCTCGGCGCGAGACTTTACAATGCGACTGATTCCGGACGACTGAGTAATAAAACTGTTTTTTAAATGTCATTTACAATGCCTTATATATTATTTTGAATATAGCTTGCTGAGCATTTATTAATTATAATATAATATCATAACAGTACGCATCGTCATAACTTCAGGGTGTTGGTTTTTCGTGACGGTGTGCACACGCATCGTAAAAATGTACTCTCATCATTTACCCCTAACGTGTCAAAAGAAGTATAACTTTAAAAAGGTCAAGAATTACTTAATATTTAGATGGAATTAATTAATTAAATGGCCAAGACACATTTACATACCTGATAGGTAGCTGCGTCCAAATTAGATGCAGAGACATATAATAGATTATTTTGTACTATGTACAGAAATGATGGCACACAAACACGTAAAGTGTCCCTGATATTTAAAATAACTATATTATACATTGACCTAGCTCCTTTGTACACGCCGCCAGACTCTTGCATCACAAGTCCAATGCAAATAATTAATTTTACTACTTCTGCCATAAGGACAGCTGGAAAATAAAATATATTAAGAATTATTATTTAACTAGCTTCTGTCGGCAACTTCGGCTGCTTGAAATAGTTACTTTGGGCTAACGCTAACATGCAGCATAAGTTTACAAAAGGAAATGAACTGATTTTTAAACATTCTTCACTACTGCACTTCGATTTGTCTTAGCGTGATGATACAGCCTTCCTCGATAAATAAGGTATCTAACACTGAAATAATTTTTCAAATGGAACCAGTGCTTCCTGAGGTTAGCATGTTCAAGAGAACAAATTCTTCAACTTTATAATATTAGTATAGATTTGCTAGTTACTGACTGGGATTATGTTGTTTCATAATAGTTTTATGTGGTTTCATTATGGGCCAGTTTTTTTTTTTTTATTGTATTTTGATCATTTGTATTTATCCTGTACAAGATAATCCAATATAAGATACTTCTGTGAATTATTATAATACTTACAAGACAATACTTTGAAAAACCATCTGTCAGTTGAGATATTACCTTGAAAAGTCATCTGTCAGCAAGTAAAAGACTCTTTTAGACTTAAGACTTTATTAGATCAAAAACTTTTCAACTGTTTCAGAGATTAGTTTGGATACTTATTAAAGCATAGTTATAATTTAAGTTCATAGCACTTCAAGTTACTACATATTTAAAAAATAAACTAAACAGTATACAATAATATACTGTCATTAATTTGTATCTACAAGAAATAATTATTAAAAAGTTGAAGTGGAACTGCTGACACCCACAGCATTACCTGTATCACACTGCTTGTTCCTCTTCTCTATGGCAAGAAAACACTTTACTGAACATGAATACTTATTTAAAAATGTAACATTCCATATTAAATGAAGATATAGCTATAATTTAATTTTTAAATATAGACCAAATGACTAAAAAAAATCTATACCTATATCTAGGTAGGTTTTATGTATTTTGCCCACAACTGCAGAAACTTGTGATATTATTTGTATAAATACAAAAAAGACAACTTACCAGCCGGTGAAGAAAACATTTCATCCACTGGTCTTGTCCTAGCATAGCGCATACTCAGTCCAAGTGCAGCATTTTGAACTGTGAGTATAACTAAACTTACATACTTGATATAGCCTGAAAATTTTATTTAAAATTGTTTAAATTGCTACAAATTTTGAACATATTACAATTTAAAAAATTATAAATTTGAGATAAATGTTGACATGATTACCAAATTTTGTCCTCCTGTTATGACTATGAGATTTCTTAGTATCACCATCCATTTCTTCTGTATTAAGTGCTGTCTTGGCAGTTACTGCTTCTGAGTCAACAACTTCACTCTGGTCCTTATTAAGTGCTGTCTCGGCAGTTAGTGCTTCTGAGTCAACTGCTTCACCCTGCTCTTTATTAAGTGCTGTCTCGGTAGTTACTGCTTCTGAGTCAACAACTTCACCGTGGCCTTGTGTTTTAACTTCTATATCTTGTGTTGACTTCATAGGAACTCAGCTGATTATTTCTACTGATAAAATAATTATCAAATCCATTATGTTGAAAATAACATCACACTAATTGTAAGTAATCAAGATTAGATCTGAGGATATGAGTGATAACTTCTACATCACTTTTACAGTTTAGTTTTAAACAACATCACTACAGCTTTTGTGAAATTAATTAAAAGAAAATTATAAATTAATATTTACGTTATCATTACACTGGGATTATAGGTAAAAATGTTCTAAATAATCAAATTCACTTTTGCAATTTTTTCTCAAGACAAAAAAAAAGATAAATTCCTCAAATATTAGGTCCAATAGAAATACACAATACTACCTTATTTATTGTACGTATACTACACAGGAAATATATTCCTCTTTCTATATTGTATAAAAAAGATATAATTCATGAATTTCATTCAATTCTTAAAAAACGTTGACGTCGGCAAAAATACATATTATAATATAATACTATATGCATATTTGTTTAGAACCAAAGAGTATAGTAAGTATTCTTCTTCTTCTTCTTCTTTTTTGTTATTGGCAACTCAGTCCTTTTCAAAGACTATTACTGCCATTTTCATGTAATGAATTGGTCTCTTCAGTTTAATGTAACTCTTCTTATTATGAAAATATCTTTTATAATGACTAATCTTGAAAATTGTATATAATGTTGGATTTGGGCGGGAATAGTAAGGAAGCGGATAAAGGTTGTAGTAGGCAATATATACATAAAAATAAGATCGGAGATTTATAAAGAAATGCTATGATAAGTAAGAAACTTTATCAGTGATATAAGATACGTTTTATTATTAAGAGACAGAATAGATGAAAGATCACAGGGAAGGATAGCCTTATAATTACACAGAATATCATACAGTGGTAAAGAGTTATAAAGCGGACAATTAAAAAGAATATGTATAATGCTACCATCTTCAAGACCACACTCGCATATAGACGAGTCTCTAATTCTTAACTTGTTCAAATGAACTGGGGAAGAGCAGTGGCCAAACCTTAGCCTTGAAATAACAGTCGTTGTTTTCTTATTTAATTTCAGTTTAGAAAACCACGGTTTCATTGAAATTTTTGGTTGAAACGACTTATAAAATTGGCCTTTAATTGAATTGCTCCATTCTGAATTCCACTTCTCCAACAAGTCTTCACGAGGAAGAGTGGAAAACAAATCATTACTATACAGATTATTAACAAAAGAACCTTGAAAAGCAGCCATTTTTGCTAATTTATCCGCATTTTCATTACCCTGGATACCCGAATGACCAGGAATCCATATCAAGGATACTTGTAAGCTTAGTTGGGAGCAATGATAAAGTTTATTTTTAATTACAAGAGAGATTGCTGAGAAATTAGTTTTTTTAAACGGATTATGCAAAAGAGACTGTAAACAGCTTAACGAGTCCGTAAAAATTACAGCTCTAGATATTTTATTTGTGATTATATAATCAATACATTTCAGAATAGCTAAACACTCTCCAGAAAAATTAGAAATAAGAGGAGAATATTTAAAAAGTCTAAAATATCCGGAAGAGATCTGATAAAATGCAGCACCTACGCATTTAGCATTATTATTATGGAATGCAAAAACATTTACAGGTGAATCAGAAATATCTTCAGTTAAAGCTTTTGAAGCATCAGTAAAAAAAAATTCCGCGTTCGGAGCGTTTAAATCAATAAACTTCAAAAGTTCAGCATCAGGATTTGGGACATCCTTTTCTATACCTATTGATAAACGTATATCTGGTTGGAAAGTAAGAACACTATAATCGAAAAAAAATAGAGGATGACAAGGAAAAGCATTAACAACGCAATCGTATTTATTTAAATTTCTGAAACTTTGAACTAAATGCGGAATGGATCTGCGTTGCCAATAGTTTTTATTATAATCCATTAGAATGTTAAGATAAGCAATTTTATGATGAAGTTGATGATTTCGAAATTGTAAAGATTTATATAGAAACCTATCTGATAAATATTGCCTTCTGATATGAAGCGGTGGATCAGCACATTCTATTTGTAGAGCATTAACTGGAGTGCTTTTCATAGCTCCTATGACAATACGCAGACTCTTAGATTGAATTAAATTAAGTTTATGTATTGCAGATTTATTAACTGGACATAATGTAAATACACTATATTCTAGCAGACTTCTTACTAACGCACTGTAAACTAATTTTAAAGAAGATGGATGAGCACCCCACCAAACCCCAGAAAGTGCTCTTAGGATGTTAATATTACGTTCACATTTACCAACTATGTAATCAATATGCGGCCTACCAGTACATTTGCTATCAAAAATCCTACCAAGAAAAATAGCTTCATTACAGATGGGTAACAACCTCTGATTAAGAGAAACGCTAACGTTAGAATTAGTTTTCCTACGGGAAAAGATAACTATTTTACTTTTAGAAACAGAAAGTCTAAGACAATGTTCAGAGAGCCATTGTGATAATCGATCCAGTGACTGTTCTACTATACTAGTGGCTAATACAACTGAATTATTAGAGGAATATATTAGCAAATCATCAGCATACTGCAGGACACTACACTGAGGCAAAAGTGCAGAGTCTAAATTTCTTGAATAAACATTATACAATATAGGGCTAAGAACAGATCCTTGAGGCACACCTTTCCAGACTAATCTACTGTGGTTGTCTACTCCGAGAGACCTCAAGATAATAGATCGACCACTAAAAAGATTAAAAATGAAATCTATAAATTTACAAGGAACATTACAAAACTCTAATTTGTTTTTTAAAATAACCAAGTCGACATTATCATACGCAGCTTCAATGTCAAGAAATGCAGCCACTAGTGATTCATTTCTACTTAAGGCAATTTGAATATCTGTGGAAAAAATAGAATGACTGTCAAAAACACTACGTCCCCTCCTAAACCCAAGCTGAGAGGTACTTAATAAATTATAATGCTCTAAGAACCATTCTAATCTATTTTTAATGAGATGTTCGGTCAATTTACAAAGAACAGATGATAAAGCTACAGGCCTACAAGAATTCGGATCTAAAGAATCCTTGTTAGGCTTAAGAATAGGAATTATAATTTGCTGTTTCCAGGAATTCGGAATGCAGCCAGTTTCAACTACAATATTGATTATATTTAAAAAAAAGATAAAGTAAAAGGTTTCGCATTAACAATAAACGAGTACGGTATACCATCGATCCCCGGAGAAGAATCAGAAACACGATTGAGAACCAATTTCAATTCTTGCATTGAAAAAGGAGCATTTAAGGAATCTAAATTATCACTGAAGTCAGTAATGTAAACGTAAGGCATTTGATCAAAATTAGGAACGTACTTTGGGGCCAGTTTATTTAAAAAAGAATCAACGCAATCAAGTGAAAAGGAAGAACAATAATTATTTTTTGTTGAAGATTTAAAACGACGAATATTATTCCAAACTACAGAAGAAGGTGAATCGGGGGATATTGACAGACAAAAACGTCGCCACCCATCTCGCTTCTTCTTTTTTAAAAGTCTTTTAGTTGCTGCTGCAGTATTTCTATATCGCAGAAAGGTATTTAAATCGAGCATCAAATTACACTCTCTTTCAGCCTGATTTCGCCTGTTGATAGCCTGAGTACATTCACTATCCCACCAAGGAGGAGACGATATATGACTGCTGGCAACATTTTTATAAGAAAATACTTCATCGGCAGCTGATGTCAAACACCGAATAAAATCATCATACGATTGACTCACATTATGTGAGCAGACTTCTGGTTGAATTCTGATTTTGTCATCCAGTATTGAACTAAATAATTCCCAATTACCGTTAGCCAGTTTATATTTCAGTAATGGTGGAAGAAATGTTGGACGGGAAGCTGAAGAAGGTTTCGAAATAATTATTGGATAATGATCGCTACCATATGATAAATTAAGGCACCTCCACATTAAAAGTGAAGAGAGAGATGAAGAACAAAGAGAAATATCTAGATAGCTACAAGCCTGCCCTGGGACACCACAACGGGTTATCGAACCATCGTTTAAAATACATAAGTTTAAGTCATCAAATAAATTAACAAGTTCAATACCCAACCTATCATCATTGGGAGCGCCCCACAATGAGTGGTGGGCGTTGAAGTCACCTAAAAAAATAACTGGAGAAGAAACGGATTCCATAATGCTTTTAAGTATAGGAATGACTGCTATATCTTTGTGAGGAATATAAATAGAAACGAAAGAAATATTCTCAATTATAGCTCCCACAACATTTAATTTTGACTTGTCATGTGAACTGAAAGATAGAGATTTAAAGAAGAGATTTTTCTTAATAAGAAGGGCTGTGCCTCCAAAACCATCATCCCTATCATCTCTTAATATAGAATAACCTGGTACTTTAAATAAAGTACTAGGTTTCAACCAAGTTTCGCATAAAGCTAAGATTGGAGGCTTAAAATTGTTGATCAGCTGATGTAAATCAGTCTGTTTGGATGATATACTTCTACAATTCCACTGTAGAATGTAATCCATTTTTGAACGAATTAAAAAGTGTTACTGTTATATTTTGTATTAAAGTAATAGCAACGTGGTCCGGTAAAGAAGAATTGGAAATAATATTCATTAAAGATGTAATCAGTTTGTTTAAATCTACACTGTCATTAGAAGAATCTTTACTACTACTATTCAGAGCACAACCATTACTAGATGTAGGAATTATATAATCCTTAATTATATTGTTATGAGTTTTACTATCGTAGCCCTTGGATAATGGAGCATGAGTTTTTTGTTTTAAAAAAATAGTTTTTCTGTAAGAGTTTGTATTATTTTGTGGACGTACATCTGGAGAGTGTGACTGAATGTGATGAGATGGGAATGTCTTTTCATTAGCACTAGTAGATGTTAGTACTTCAGCAAAAGTTTTTTTAGCCGGAGGAAATACCTTTGTTGCCTCCTGGTAGGATACAAAATGAGTAGACATATAGTGTTTGATATCTTTTTGACGGATAAATTCTGGACATAACTTGTCAGTGGCCTTATGAGACCCTGAACAGTTTATGCACCTAAAAATGCATTCATTGTTACATGAAGAACCCTCATGGTTGTCACTGCAAATGTAACAACGCGGTTGACTCCTACATTGAATTTTGGTATGGCCAAAACGGCAACAATTGAAACATTGAACTGTAGGAAATATATACTGTTCGATTGATAATACTGTATAATAACAATAAACACGAGATGGAAGTGACTGACCATCAAAGGTTAGTACTACAGTCTGAGTAGGTACCCATGAAGCACCGTCTTGATTAATTAGTTTCCTACTAATTCTTCGAGACCGTATTATCGTCCCAAACCCTTCAGGAACTCTTAAATTATTCACTATATCATCATGAGTCCACTCTACAGGAATTTCCCGAACAATTCCCATTCTGCAAACATTAAAGGATGGAACAAAAGCTTTATATTTATTATTAATTAAAACAGGGTTTTTCAAAAATGTATTGGCTGCTAGTGCAGACTTAAACGTTACAGCTAACCTATTTCTACCAATTTTTTTTATGCCATCCTCCAAAACGTCTCCCATATTATTTTTATGTAGAAATAAACCAAATTTAAGGGGATGGAATGTTAATCCTGCCTTTGGATCATCAGTTGTCAATTCTACATGGACCACATATGGTCCAGGGTCCGTGTCATAGTAATTTTGACGTGACTTGTTATTCATAGGACTTGAAGAAATGGGAGAATCTGATAAATGTCCTAGCTCAGATGGCTTGAATGAAGCATTTGGTGAAGATATATCTTTAGAAAACAAAGACTGTTTGATTTTTATATTATTAATGCTTTTAGAAGGTTTAAATGAATTATGTAAGAGTTTCTTTTTTCTCTTACTTTCATCCACAGGTTTTTCTAATGAATTTAATTTCGACGATATATATTTATCTGCATCAATTAATGTTAATAAGGGATTGTTGTGTGGATTGGGGTTCTGTTTATCAGGAGGGGGATCAGGGTCAGGATCCAAATCCATGATTAAATCATAAAAAAAAACTTACCACTGGAAGATGCAAGTACGAAGAAAACTAGATAAAATAGATACACTAACAGATAGAATGATCGAGAAAACAATGTGAGGGAAAAAACTATAAATATTTACAATATTTCGCCACTAATTGATATTAAACCAAAAAAAGTTCGACCGCCTAATTTGATAGTTCCCGCCCTTTTTCATAGTAAGTATTATAGGAAGTTTAGAACACAGAATCATAGATAAGAATAGTATACTGGAGAACACAGAATAACAACATTTCTAGCAGAGATATAATTTGATCTAATCCTATAATACTTATTATACTCTTTGACACTGGCTCAAAGTACTGGTTTTCCATATAAAATATTCTACGTACTCTGTGCTCCCAGATCAATCCACGGTGGCAGACTACTAATATGGTGACATTTTTGGCTTTTTGATCCCAAAACACAATCTTTGCCATCATTACCTGTTATAAACTCTAAATTCAATAAATCTGAGATAACTAGACATTCAATCAGTAGATGATACATTATTAAATCCAATGAGTTTTTACTTATGATCGCAGTAGTTTTGATATTAAACTGGAACTCATCTCAAATTTCTTAGCTTACCATTGTCTGATTTAAAAACCAATTGAAATCGTTAGCCGTGATTATTAATGTGGTTATTTTGAACATTCGATGTTGTTGTTGTTTTTCACAACATTCATGAAAAATGAGTAAGTAGATTAAAAAAAAAAAATAGTAAAAAAAAATTTTTATATGGTCTTTAATTTTGGTGGAAACTAAACAAGCAGCTAAATTTATTTAAATTGTTTTTGTAAAGCTCTTGTCTGATATGTCGGAATACATCTATAATTTTTTCCAAATATTGGGTTATTTATTATTAGTTGTTACCAGACTTATTGTGAAACAAATGCATTTAAATATATTTTTTACTTTACTACAAGAACTCACATCTGAAAAGAAAGCATAAAAGTTTGTTAAATTTATTGCAACTATGGTAACTACCTGCCATACTTTATGATGTAGTGAGTAATTACATATTTGTGCACTATGTGGAACGACACTGTATTTAAAATGTTTTTTACGTGTTTTAATTGTTTATGTATTTTATATTTTGATATTGTAATACGGTCACTTCCTAAATGTCGTCTTTTCACATTATTCTCCAACTTTATAAATACATATAAGAACTTTACATAAGTCAAAATGTAATCAAAATTTTAATTAATAATTTACGATCTTGTTTATAAATATTCAGAATTGTCCAATATATAAATCAACAAAATATTAATATTACCTATAATATCGATAAAGTTCCACAATATTTTATTGGTTTTAGTGAAAGCTCACTTAAGGTGCTTTTTTTTATTAAGAATGCATATAAGATTGTTTACATTAAGGATCAATGCCTGCGGATAAAAGCTAATGAATGAACACTAACGAATAAAAGTGGATTTTTACGAACTTACAAACGTGAATAAGGCTTTTCTCACTTTCAGTTATGCTCGGATGGCGTGTCGGTAGATTGAAGACAAAAGACAAATCCTCTTTTAACAACCCGATGTTACAAAGCGGATATTTGATTTCAATACCGCAATATATTACAGAAACTATTCGTTATTAATAATTCTTTATGAAGAACAATATCGTCTGCAGGAGTTCAAGCACATATAAAAAACATGTTTACATAAACTTTATAAATCTTCTCCCTTATTTCATGTTATTAAAATGTGTGTATTTTATGTAACCAACCAAATCATAGGGTTTTTAGTAAATTCAGGAACTTTAATGGTCAAGGGAAAGTATAAAAAATACGGTAAAGAAATCGGGGTACCTAGTAGTATTAGTTAAATTGATATTTTGCAAGGATACATTTTATTTACCTTTTCAAGTTTTAATGTAATCTAATTTATTTAATACTAACCTCTGCCCGCGACTTCGTTCGCGTGGAATAGTTACTTTGGGCTAACGCTAACACGCAGTGGAAGCTCTCAAGAGAAAATGAACACCGATTTTGAAAATTCTTCATTAGTACTCAGCTCCTATTGGTATAGGCGCGATAATATATAGCCTGTAACCTTCCTCGATAAATAAGCTATATAACACTGACACAATTATTCATATTAGACCAGTAGTTCCTGAGATTCCCCCTACAACGTCACAAACTCACAAAGTGACCGGTGCCCCGTGGTACATCCGGAGAGTCGATCTCCATAGAGACCTAGAAATCCCTTCTATCTGGGCATACGTAAAATCGGCGCAAGCCTAGGTCCGTTTCCTCGGCGTGGAGCCCTTGAGTGCGCTGCTTGCGCGATACAGTGACACAAAATCTTACATCACTGCAACAACAGTACACATATGACCCCCACGCACGTGCACGTATACACGCTTACACATGAAAGGGTTTTGTTTCTATCCCTTATCGAACTGAAATAGTTTGGAAAATTACCCGACACGAAATATATATAAGAGTTGTTAAGGTATGTCTGCTTGGTACACATATATGCTCCAACAACTTATATATGTATGAATAGTTAGCTTAGGTCAGCTCAGATAGGTCGTGAATTGCACGTATCAGGCAACAGCCCAAGTCGAGGTGTGCCGTGCACCCTTGAGCTAGTTTCCCAAATAGAATCGGCTGAGAGCCGCAAGCACTCGCCTTAGTAGTCCGGTGAAGCTGTTAAGACCTTGATGGGTCAATAGCGTAGTCAGTTTGAAAAAAAAAAGAAACAAACTTACAAATTTTACCAGCCGCCTAGAAGAAGGCCGTAGTGATAGGCATACACAATCCGCTTCCCTATAGCTATCGCCCGATTATCCTGTTAGATACATTAGGTGAATTATACGAGCGGCTCCTTCTGAACCGTCTCCAGGTCTCGATTACAGATTTAAAATAATACCACCTGAGCAGTTCGGATTTCGTGGCGAACACTCTTGCACGAATCAAGTACACCGCTCACGGAGTACGTTTTCTCTAAGTTTAATGCAGATCCGAAACGTAAACCGAAACGCACAATTGCAGTCTTCTTTGATGTCGCCAAAGCCTTCGATAAGGTCTGGCATGAAGCGCTCATCCACAAATTATGTAAAACTCATGTATCCGATAAGTTAATTCGTATTATTATCTCACTGATAGGACTTTCCGCTTTAGAGTGGATGGGGAACTATCTCCGCCTGACCCAATACGCTCAAATATGCCACAGGGCTCCATACTCACGCCCTCGCTTTTCAAACTGTTCATCAGTGACCTACCTCGGTTTTCGGGGGTCGAGCTAGGTTGTTATGCTGACGATACAGTCATTTACACTTCCAGCTGGCGGGCGGACTTTCTTAGGAAACGCATCGAAAAGGCCGTTTGCACACTCGGTGAATGGTTTCGTCGATGGTGCATAGAAGTTAACCCTGATAAGTGAGCCGCGATACTTTTCGATCCTTTACGACGTAGTAATAACCTTGAGCCCATCAGGCTATACGAAACCGATATACCTTGGGCCGGCGAGGTTAAATATCCCAGTGTTACATTAGATAAACATTTAAAGTTCCAGTCACATATAGACAGAGTGCGAAACAAAGCCGCTATGGCGAGAGGGTCGCTTCCATCCTTTGTTTTGTTATAAGAGTAAGATGTCCCTCAGACACAAGCTCATCACGTATAAGACATGTATCCGTTCCGTGATGAGATATAGCAGTCCCGTTTTTGCGCATATGTCGAAAGATAATTTTCATAAGTTGCAGGTTCTCCAGAATCGTTCTACGTAAAGTTACCGGTGCCCCATGGTACGTCCGGAATAAGGATCTCCACAAGGATCTGGTGAGGCCTTTTATCTGGGTGTACATCAAATCCTTTACTAGTAGTTACTTCGAAAAAGCCGCGAATCATCCCATTCCGTTAGTGGTATCCACCGCAAAATACATAACCGTACTCAATGCTGCTCGCTACAAAAGACGCCCGCGACATATTTTTACCGATCCTCCCGATAAAATAACGGCAGCGAACGATCAGTACCAGCTTGTCTCTCCAAACAGAGTGTGTTCACGGCCATGCCCGCGTAACCAAAGATCACACCGCCGTGGTCTGCGGGGTAAATTTCGCTCCCGCACACCAGATTAGGCCCCCCTCGCGGCGGCAGCGGCTCAAGCCTAGGTCTGTTCCCTCGGTGTGAAGCCCTGAGTGCGCTGCTTGCGCGATACAGTGACACAAAATCTTAACATCACTGCAACATTACACATATCATCCTTACACACGTGCACGCATACACGCTTAGATATGAAAGTGGAAGGATTTTGTTTTATTTCCCTTATTGAACTGAAATAGTTTAGAAAATTATCCGATACAGAATATATATAAGAGTTGTTGAGGTATGTATGCTTGGTACACATATATGTTCCAACAACTCATATATGTATGAATAGTTAGCTTAGATCAGCTCAGATAAGTTGCCGTGCACCCTTGAGTTAGTTGTCAAATAAAGTCGACTGAGTGCCCTAAGCGCTCGCCTTAGTAGTCCGGTGAAGCTGTAAACCTTGCTACGTCAATAGCGTAGACAGTTTGAGAGAAAAAAAATAATGGCACAGTCAGTTCGAAAAAAAAAAGAACTTTCGTAGAATATACTCTGCAGAGTTTATTAATGTCCACTGGTGGTGATTAACATATTAATTCACTTTTAATTAACGTTTTTATAAAATTTATCTTAGGAATAATTTTATTCCTCATAATTGTATAAACGACTAGGCCCTTTCCGCAACTTCGTCCGCGTAGTAATAGTTACTTTGGGCTAACGATAACACACAGAGGAGGCGCTCATGGGGAGAAAAAAAACCCGATTTTGAAACATTTTTCATTGGTGCTCCACTCCTATTGGTCTTAGCGTGATAATATATAGCTTATAACCTTCCTCGATAAGTAAGCTATATAACACTGAAAGAATTTTTAAATCGGACCAGTAGTTCTTGAGATTACCTTCTACAACGTCATAAATTCGCAACGTCATAAACTTTACCTCTTTATAATATTAGTATAGATGTACATCTCAGACAAACACTCGGTAGTTTATCTAAGTTTTATGAACTCTGCAATCAATATGGAATAGTTTGCACTGACTATTCAATTTTGCTTATTGAATCATTTTATTTTGTATTTCAATCGTTAGTTTTCGTTTTACGTATCTTGCCATTAATATTTCACATTATTTTGTGCAAATTAAATGCACTATTGTTGAGGTCGTTATAATTATGGCAATATTTCACACGTGATATAAAATTAGCATTTCTCCTATAGCGTGCTAAACAAAAGTAGCGATAATACGCAATTGTCCATAATAATTATAGGTGTATGATATTCTATGTATAGTAACCTCTTAGTAGTCTGTGAATATTCTGTCCTACGATGTATTATCTGTAACACTTACTCCTAGGACTACTAAGAGGATACTACATTACTGTTGCCGTTTTAGCGAGTTTATCGCTAGATCTAGCAGATTTTGGACATGTTTAACGATTTTTTTCAATCTAGCGACTTGAAGCATATTGAAAATATTCAAATATGTTGGTACTAATTTAATTGTAATTACTGCTAACAACATGAATTACTGATGTTGTTTTTGGAATTTCCCTACAAGAATGACGTTCAATCTTGGGGTCGACCAGAATGAAAACAGCAGGAAGAGTTATAACGTGACTAAAGGTTGTTATAACTAATCTAACTAAAGCCTTTTATCCATTTTATCACAGTGAAATATTCGCAATATAGTATTTTTAGCATGAAATATTATGAAACATCTTGCGACTTCTTGGCGGATTTTTTTATTATGTATTTAAATCTAGCGACTTTTTAAATGACGTCTGCAGACTTTTATTTCTTAAACTGCAACACTGTACTACTTGACTTACTCTGTGCTTTGATTGAGTTGAAGTATTCCTCTGGTCTCTATTCGTAAATTATTCGTGTCCTAGTTACATAATATTGTAGTTATATATTTCGTATCTAAGTGCCACCATGGGAAAGCACTTTGGTGAACTCGCTAAAATTCGGGGACTTATAACATATAAACTGTCTCCACACGAACAGCGGGCATTTGCTGGTGCCATTTCTAATGGTATCCCAAATATTTTTCGAAGATTCCGGGAGAATGTTTTCAGGGTTGCACCACGTAAGTCTGCTTCTATTTTTATGTAATTTAATTTATTCTTGTCAGAGTTAATATACTATCGGTTACCTTTTATTGCTCATATTTTAAAGATTTAATCCATCTTCCAGCTCTCTAGTGTTACTAATTCAATTCAATTTAAACTAGAAGACTTAATATATATTCACGTCTTAATTTCATCTATGGTATTTTGTTTTTTCGAACTGATCGATTTTCGTTATATGCCATCACGCTAAGACCAATAAGAGCGGAGCATCCATGAAGAATGTTTAAAAATCGGGGTTTTCTTTTCCTTTTGAGAGTTCCGCTGCGTGTTAGCGTTAGCCCAAAGAAAAGATTCACACAAACAAAGTCACGGGCAGAGGCTAGTTTGATATAAATCAATATCAGAGTCTTTAATAAACATGTGAGTGAAAAAAATATATACTATTTATGTTATGACCAAATGGTATCTTCTTTTCTCTGTGTTAGATTATAGTATACAGCAATGTATTTTAAAAATATTCTAATAATAAGAATTACTGACAAGGGAAATAATTGGTTGATCAAAATAACCTTTTAAACAGATAAGGAACATCAAATCTATAATAGTAATTTGAGGTATCAGTATTAAAGTCAACCACTGTCATTTAACATAGAACCATCAAATTATTAGATTATAAAAACTCTTACATACCTGATACCTAATAGCAATGACATATAAAACTAAAACACAGTCTCAAATAAAAGTAGTGCTCAATACCAGCCACAAAAACTTCCCAATATACATACGTAGTTGTAGTTATGTGATTAACTTATGATTTTGCAAATTCAACTTTATCTGAATGATTTATAGTTATTTTTACAAGGATTCAAGTGACGCAAGACTATTTGAAATGACTGCATAACCCAAAATTATGGACTCATTTTTGTGTGGTAGCTGTGAGACTTTATGTGCATCTTGGGTTTTTGTATATCAATGCCTACATTATTGCAAACTGCAATTTGCTGTTGCAATTAATGAAATACCAAACAATTGTTTCAGCATTCATCCTTGGATACCTGATCTATGAAGGAGTTGAAAGGGAACACCACAGGCTGTCTCGCAAGAATCCTGCTGATTTTGAAAATGATGAATAAGAAAATTGTCACATAATAAATTTATTGTAGTTGTTTATTTAATTAAATGTTAATCAGTTTTTGTTTTATATTTGAAATGTAACAAATAAGTATCTTAACTTTTTTAATTTTGACCCACTTCACAAATTTAAAACAAGTTAGAAATAACAAATGTAATGTAAATATCACTAAAAAATCAATTTTGCTTTTTAGAAGAAAACTGTTTTCTTTAATTTCTAGTTACAATAACTTTAGTGTTGATATAATGACAAAAAAGATATTTATAGCAAGAAAATCTGTTGCCCGGCTTGATTTCCTTAATCTTATTCTGTGGCATGATGTTATGTGTTTAATATGTCTAATTATGATGCGAACAAAAGATGACTGGAGTAATGTATTTTGGCATATATTAATTTGCTCCATATACTGAAGTTGTCTTTTTAAACAAATGGAATGGAAATGGTATTTAAGCTATACCTATTTAATCATTTAATTTTTTCCTTTTGGCCTTAATCATTTTATTTAAGAGTTTTTATTATCTAATACTTCCTCTCATTTTGTGCATACATTTATTTACCTACAGTATTGTTTCATATAAAAAAGTAAACTGCGTTTATTTTTAAATCAAAGCTAAAGTTAATGGAATCTCAATAATTTGTGATCTTATTCACAAAAATTGTTAAAATTCAGCAACACTTTATTCTTAATTAAAAATGTAAGTGACCTTATGACCACACGATAAAAGTCAAATAACGAGGTTAATTACGACTGGAAGTCGATTCTATTATATCGATTCGAGCACAATGGTTCTTTTTCGTTTAGTGTTTGGAAAAAAATGCATAATTCCACCCATCTCTTCCCACGTCTTTCACAAACTTAAGATAAATTGTCGTGACAATGAAAACACCGTAGTTGGTGTCCGTATGTAGTCACATTTGTCACTCCATCGAAGTACGAACTACGCTTCATAATTTGGCCACACAGAAACAAGCAAAATTTAAAACTTGAGAGTATCTTAATTACATGAAACGATTAGATTACCCCGTTAACTTCGTATCACCTGCATTATCTTATACGTTTAAACAAGCAATTCTTGTATATTTGTATATAGTCAGAATCTCGGAAACGGCGTCAGCTATTTCCATGAATCTTAGTATGTAAGTGTTTTCGGAGACAATAAATCGATCTAGCTACATTTAATTCATAGAAAACTTTTTATCTGAGTTTTCAGGCAATGAAAAAACATATAGCTAGAATGTAAAAGTAAATTTCGCCGCCGCTGTCAAAACAAAAATAGCTCCAGATGGAAATCGGTTGCTTCGAAAATCCGTCTAACCCCAGTTCGAATCAGAGTGACAACAAAATAGATACTTTTTTTTTTTTTTTGAAAAAAATCTATTTTTCTGAGGCAAACCTAACAATTAATTTTGATTTAAAAATGTCTTTTAAAGAAACGAGCTAGGCTCGGCCGTCCAGGTACTATATTTATGTATAAACGAATTGATGACGTGATTTGAATGTTTTCTCACCATCATCCCGGTTAATAATTGTTTCAACAGATTCGAAGTTTAATAATATATTATCTTTTTATCTTGGATAAACATTGATAATTATTCTCTTTTTATATAGATAAAAGAATACAATTTTTTACTTAACAAAATAAGTCATATTGAAATAGGTTTGCATTATGCACAGTAAAAAAATATGCATAAAAATCCTAAACATTAACCGCTTCATAAAAGCAAAAAAGAGGATACTTAGTAACGTAAAAAACCATACTCGAGACCATCTTTTAGACTTGTTTAATTTTTCATTGGTTTCATTGGATTCTGGTTAATGAATAGTAACAATATTATTTTTATACGTCAATTTTTTTTGCACAAAATCAGTGCTCTGGACCCCAATAAAGCAAATATAAAAAACGATGCGTAGCAAATAACGGGCTCGGAGGCACCAGTTACGACTTGCGTTACGAAATGGATGCAAAATGCAAATGTAGTTTCACGGATATGAATATGTAGTTCAGCTTAAGTTAGCTCAGATAGGTCGTAAATTGAATGAATCAAGCAACAGATCAAAATAAGGTGTGCCGTACACCCTTGAGTTAGTGTTCACAATAAAATCGGCTCGTGATGACATATAGCTACCCCGTTTTTGCGCATATGTCCAAAGATAACTTTGATAAGCTACAGGTTCTTCAAAATCATGTTCTACCTAAAGTGACCGGTGCCCCGTGGTACATCCGGAGAGTCGATCTCCATAGAGACCTAGAGATCCCTTCTATCTGGGCGTACGTAAAATCACTTATGATTAGTTATTTTGAAAAAGCCGCGAATCATCCCAGTCCATTAGTGGTATCCGCCGCAAACTATGAACCCGTACCTAACGCTGCGCGTTATAAAAGACGTCCGCGACACATTTTTACCGACCCTCCTGATGCAATCACGTCAGCGAACGATCAGTTCCAGCCTGTCCCACGAAACAGAGCGTGTTCACGCCCGTGTAACCACAGATCACGCCGCCGTGGTGTGGGGGTTAATTTCGCGCCCGCACACCCGATTAGGCCTCCCACGGCAGCGGCTCAAGCCTAGGTTCGATCCCTCGGTAGGGAGCCCTTGAGTGCGTTGCTTGCGCGATACGGTGACACACAAATATACATCACCGCTACAACACTACACGATCACACACGTGCACGCCTACACGCTTACACATGAAAGTGGAAGGGTTTACTTTTTTTCCCCCTTATCGAACTGAAAACCTCTCAATTTTCCGATAATAAATATATGGAGGAGTTGTTGAGGCGTGTATGCTTGGTACACATATACGTTTCAACAACTCATACATATATGAATAGTTAGCTAAGATAGGTCGCGATTTTCCATGCAACAGGTAACAGCCAAGCCGAGGTGTGCCGTGCACCCTTGAGCTGGTTGCCAAAACAAAATCGGCTGAGTGCCTTAAGCGCTCGCCTTAGTAGTCCAGTGAAGCTGTTAAGACCTTGCTGGGTCAATAGCGAAGTCATTTCGAAAAAAAAAATCGGCTGAGTGCCTTTTGTTCGCCTTAGTAACCCAGTAAAGCTGTAATTATTAGGAAAAGATGGAGTCCGATTCGTGCTGCCGCGCGAGTTAGACGTACGCTCGTTGCTCGGAAAGAGACCGTTATTTTTCGAAGTGTTGTCGCGAGTCCGATCGTACTACAGCTGCGTGTTTCGTGCTTCGTGCATTGCTTCGCGTACGCGATCTGTCACTATCCGAGTTCGTCGCGATTCTGTCCGGCTTCTGTGTAGAAACGGGATCTCAATCGTAGGCGCTCCATTTTGAGCGTATCGAACTGCACTTTTCAGTGCAAACCCGGGCTGCATAAAGTCCAGTCGTCTGGCCAACCCTCGGAAACCTCACGGTGTAAACGTAAGGGGGTTGGAGCGCCCTACCCGCTCGCCGTAGGCCCCGCGGCCTACTGCACTGGTAGACGGGCCTGGGTAGCTAGGCCTTGGCGAGGTCGCCTAGTCTAGTCCAGGTGTCGCCCTCCCACCCTCCCTTTCCCCTTGTTCCATCCCCGGGTGTATGTTTGGGCGTAGCCCGGTTTACCGGTCTGCGTCCTCGGCCTCGGTGTTAGGGCCTCCCCCTAGGCAAGTTAGGACCCCCCCTTGGCCCGGGCTCGGGATAGCCCGTTGGCGTGCCCCCCTGCCCTTAAGGCAGGGAGGTTGTTCTCGCGGCCCCTCCCTCTTGGTCCACCGCGATGGACCCGACTAATTTGGATAAGCTTCGTCTCATCCTCCGTGCGCGCGGGATGAACGAAGAGACTATAAATGAAACGATCGATGAGATGCGCCGGCCCTCCGAGGGCTCTCAGTATATCAGCTCTATACCGACCGCGAACTCTTTCGGTACTCTCTCGCCGCAATCGCCTCTCGATGCGTGAGATAAGGGCCCTCTTGAGGCCCCGATATCCAGCTCCAGCTCGGAGTCCGGCTCCGAAATGGAGTTAGACGAAACGACGTCCGACTCGACCGCGTCCGCGACCTCGTCAGCGATTCGGGCGCCTTCTGCGCAAACAGACAGAGACGGATATACGACCGTCTCACACAAGAAGCGTCGTCCGGGCAGCCCGACGGATTCGGGTTCCGTAGGCCCACAAAAAGTCGCCAACATAGATGGTGCTCGCGTACCGTCGACCTCGGCTATACCGCCGCGTAAGCCGATCGCGAATAGCTCCGTCTCGCTCACTCCGTCCGCAGGTAGGAAGCCGCGCCCGCCGCCTCCTGTTACGATACAGGACAAGTCCCGATGGACTTCAACTTCTAATAGTCTAAAAACTCGTAACATAAACTACACTAATGCCCTTAGCACGCCGGCGGGCATTCGCGTTAAATGTCCCACGTCGGAAGATCACCGCGCGTTGATTCGCATTTTTAACGGAGTCCAAACTACGTATTTTACGTACGCTCTAGAGGACGAGCGCCTTCTGCGTGTCGTGCTTCGCCGTGTCCCGGCCGAAATCTCGGTCGAGGATGTCACCCTCTCCCTTAAGGAGAAAAACTACCCGGTGCGTGAGGTACACCGTATGTACCACCCACGCACTCGCGCCCCATACAATATGGGTCTCGTTCTCCTCGACCGGTCGCAGGAGGGCAAGGCCATCTTCTCACTCACTTCGGTGTGTGATCTCAACGGGGTCACCGTTGAGCCCCCACGCAAGACCCACATTCCTTTGCAGTGCCATAACTGCCAGAGTTATGGCCACTCCGCGAAGAATTGTCATCTTCGCCCCAGGTGCGTCAAGTGCCTGGGAGACCACGCCACGAAGGAGTGCGAGCGCACTCCTGGCACCCCCGATCCTCCCAGCTGTGTGCTCTGCGGTAACGCGGGTCACCCCGCGAACTATCGTGGTTGTCCCCGCGCGCCGCGCACACAACGCCCCCGCCAGGCGAGGCAGGTGCCCAGGGCGCCTATAGCCGCCGCCCGCCCTCCGCCTCCACCTCTCATGTCCGTGGAGGTCTTCCCGGGCCTACCGAGCGCCTCCCGCGCCCCGGTAGCGCCCGCGCCCACAACCTCACCGCGCTCGCCACCCTCTGTGCCGCGCGCGGTCCAAGCCGGGCGGGCCCCTATGGCCCCCTGGCCACCCCGACCTCAGCCTCAGGCCTCTTCCAGGCCTCAGGCACCGCCACCACAAGCGAATTATGCTTCATCATCCTCTCTCTCTGGGAAATTCGACTGGATGAAGCATTTACTCCGCGAGCACGATATGCAGGAGGTCCTCGCTTTCCACGCCATCGTCGAGGTAGAAGAGGACTTTGGTCTCCTCACCGCTCTAGCGCGTTTTCCGGCTATCGGAGCCACTATTCAGCGCCTTGCCCTTTCACCGCCTTTAGGGCGTTATAAAAGACGTCCGCGTTACATTTTCACCGATCCTCCCGACGATATCACGTCAGCGAACGATCAGTACCAGCCTGTCCCTCGTAACAGAGCGTGCTCACGCCCATGCCTGCGTAACCACAGATCGCGCCGCCGCGGTCTGGGGGTTAATTTCGCTCCCGCACACCCGATTAGGCCTCCCACGGCAGCGGCTCAAGCCTAGGTTCGATCCCTCGGTAGGGAGCCCTTGAGTGCGTTGCTTGCGCGATACGGTGACACACCCATACATCACTGATACAATACTACACGATCACCTCCATACACGTGCACGCCTACACGCTACACATATTGGTTTTTGTTAAATTTTTTCCCCTTATCGAACTGAAAGCTCTCAATTTTTCCGACAAAAATATATGGAGGAGTTGTTGAGGCGGATATGCTTGGTACTCATATACGTTTCAACAACTCAAACATATATGAATAGTTAGCTAGGTTAGCTAATATCATAGGTATCCTCTGGATTGCCTACTTACTTTGTGAGTAGGCAAGGCCAGGGATTGGAGGGCGTAGGGTTGTGTCAGGTAGGGTAGGGCTAGGACCGTGGGAAAGGGGGGGAGGGGTGCGTAGGGTAGCTTAGGCCGGAGGTGACCTCGAGGTGGCTCGGGCGGAGGAGGAGTAAACCTCGTTAAAAAATCAACCGTGGGGCGGCGGCGGAGCGGGTAACCTCTCCGCTGTCGACCGAATCCAGGGGGAAAGGGTCGGGGGGCCTGGACCCCCATTGCACGGGTTCGGGTGGCTGGGAGGCAGTCTCGTAACCGGGCTGCCTCAGCC
>JACEII010000085.1:200772-220167 GCA_014332785.1 Antheraea mylitta
CAGAATAGAACTCAAACTGTAGTTTTCGGTGGTTATGCTTCTGATCCTGTAGAAATCCCCTCAGGCGTTCCACAAGGATCTCTATTGGGGCCTATTCTTTTTAATATTTTTGTTAATGATATATCAACATGTTTTACTAATTCTTTCATTTTGCTTTACGCCGACGATATGAAAATTTTATGTCCAATCAGAAGTCACGAGGACGCAGTTGGTCTTCAACGCGATTTAGATAGTTTCCAAAGCTATTGCAATAAGAACAAACTTGATCTTAATGTGTTGAAATGCTGTGTTTGTTCTTTTACTCGTAAACCTGATCCAATTAAACAAAATTACATACTTAAGAATACTGTACTGTCACGAGTTACTACAGTAAGAGATTTAGGAGTTGTTTTCGATTCAAAGCTCATATTTAACTCACACATTGATAATATAGTAAATAAAGCTTCCAAAGCCCTTGGTTTCGTATAAAGATTATCGTCAGAATTTAAATGCATTAAGACTCTGAAGATATTGTATTGCGCCTTTGTTCGTAGTCACTTAGAATATGCTTCTCAAGTTTGGAACCCTAACTATAATATATATATCTCACGGATTGAACGGATTCAAAATCGCTTCCTTCGATATTTGCAATTTAGAACTTCTTATTACTTTACAGATTATATATAACGATGTAAACATTTTCATTTTTTGCCACTCTACGAGCGACGTAAAATAGCCGATTTAATTTATTTAAGCAATATAGCCAATGGATTTATAGACTGTCCAGAATTATTATCTAGGGTTCAGTTATGTGTCCCCACAAGTACATTAAGAAAACCGAAGCTTTTACATGTACCACTTGTCAGGACGACATATCGTCAAAATGCCTTTCTGATCCGAGCATGTAAATATTTTAATTCTTTAGACAATAATCTAGATTTATTTTCAGGTAGTATATCATCCATTTGACAATGTTTAACTAGAGATTTTTTTCCTCAATATTAACTGTACGTAATCATGTATTAACAGTGATGTAAAAACGATATTTTTCTAATATCAGCATCCCTAACTTGTCCAGTATACTATTCTTATCTATGATATAGACTACTATCTTAAGTCTATGGCATATAGATACTCTGTAAGTAGATACAGGTTATAAATATATTTTCGATGCTACGAAACCATTTAATATTTTATTGAATATCGATATTCGTCAAACACCGGATTGGTGTTTCATAATGCATTTTGAAGCGCCAAAAAATTTCATGGAAAGTTCTGACAAGAGATACACCAACTTGTTAGAAATGAGCACAAGACACTTAACTCTAGAGTAGGCAATAAATAAATATATATATATATGTAGTATAATGAAAAAACGTCCGACTTAGGTGCATGGTCTAGAAAGGTACTTTCGCCTTTACCTTAGAAATAGGGATGGCGAATTTTCGCTAAAAAGAACTATTGCTAAATCAATTGTTCAAAAATCAATCTTCAGAATAATTTATTGTATTGGATGCACAAAAAAATTCTGTATGGTTTTATTTCTATAGACAGAAGAATATTACAATTATATAAATAGAAAAATATAATTACAATTTTATAGTTATAATGTCCGAGGCCGATTCGATGTTTACTAAAGATTAAATAGACTATTGTTATGTTTAAAAATCGATATCAGTTCGCATCCCTACTTAGAATGAAAAATAGAAACAAAAAAGTCTATGTCACAGACTATTACTCGTACAGGTAATCTATGTTTTACACCCAACCAAAAACTATTATCCATACAGGTAGACCCAACAATAGGGCTGTTGATATTTTTAAAAATATCGTATTTTCGGTATATCTGTATTTATAAAAATATCAATCTCCGACTGTGATATATTTCCATATATATTAGTTTTATTTAAAAAAAAAATGTAATTCAGCTTAACATTGATTTAGTTTTTAATCCAGTATATTTGTGCAATCCATACCATAAATGTTTTAAAATATAACAGTACAGTTGGTCACTCCATGTTTTAGGCTGACTAAGACCAGTAATAGTTTTTTAGATAATGGTGTTAGAATTTATAACAAAGTCCCAAAACACATTACCAACTTGCCATATAATAAGTTCAAGTATTACGTCAAGCGAGTCTTAATTAATAAAGGCTATTACAGTGTGGATTCATATGTGAACGATGCCAACGTCTGGAAATGAGGACTCTCTCTGTGCATCCACCAAATTGAATGTAACCTTATATGATTACTATGTTGTAAAATTATATTTAAAAAAATGTATTATGTAAAACTAAACCAGATCGAGTTTCTTGCCGGTTCTTCTCGATGACTGGGTTGTATTCCGAACCGGTGGTAGTTTTGACGTCTATAAGTGCCTTATCAGGGCCTAAATTGAATAAAGAGCATTTTGTTTTTCTTTTGAGTTCTAAGAGCCACTTGCACAAACATTATTCAATCATATTGATAATCGTCATCGTTATATCTAAATAAAATAATTATGTGTACCAATATTTTTCAGTCCATCAGTTACCAAGTTTTTTAAGTAGTGGTAGTCTACTAGTTTCACTAGTGGAATAACATTTTGATGTCTGCAGGTTCGAACCTCGACGTGTAATAACAAATTTTACAAAATTCGCGTACATGTACTCATTTAAATTGGTAACAGTGTCGTCTGACGGTGAAGAAAAACCAAATGAGACAACCTAAACCTGAGAAATGCTCTTGTAGTATTACTATATGTGGGAAAATATACAAATGTGGTTTTCTCAGTTTGAAATCGCCAGTACGTCGTGGACTGATGTGGTGATTATGTCCATACGTTCTTTCGGGAAGAGGCCTATGGCCCTGCAGTGGATCTCTTACGGGCTGATGATGATTAATATTTTTCAGTAAGCGATTTTTAAAATACTATATACTACTTATTTATACCTCGGTTCATTGATCCAAAACGCAGCAGCGTAGATAATAGTGGAAGGAATTGTATAAATGAACGAAATGGCGAAAGATGTTTAGGTTGCGAAATGCGAAACGAATGCCCTTGAAACTCATGGGGAAGGCGTATAGAACTTTTATAAGACCGTCATACTGCACGTATCTGCGTGCTGGGTTACAAAAGAAACGGATGAGAAAAAACTGTACGCGGCAGAGATGCGATTGTTGATGTATTGTGTAACTACAATTGATAGAATAAAAATGTATCAGATAATGTTTGAAAACATCACCAGTGACAGAGAAGTTGTAAAATAATAGGTTAGCATGATACAAGCATAGCATGATAACCTAGGTGAGATAAGGCTAAGAAAATGTTGATGAATAAAAAAAAAATCGACCGGCGATATCCAAACTTTAATATTGATATATCACCCAAAAAATATCGATATTTTAAAATTAAAATATTGATATTTCAATAAATCGATATTTTATATACAGCCCTACCCAACACAGTGGTAAACTTTTAGTGATGTGTTGTTGATCAATTCAAATTATTTTATTTTGTAATGGTCATATTGAAAAAGGAAATATAGCTTGATTTATTTTTCCTTTCAGTTCAATATATTTCCGTAAGTAACTTTTGTAATTATGAAAAAAAGTTAAAGAGGCACGTACGTGAATACAATATTTTCTATTCATTTATTCGTGTACATATAATTATAACCTAACGGTATTGCATTATTTGATCGAGTTTATAATTTGCCATTCTTTCTTTATCTCTTTAACTAAATGCTACTAATTGATACGCAAACATAAATAACGATTCAGCGAAGCGTGTTAAGTCTTTCTAATATATTCCTTACCCGAAGTAGGCTGTAGCTTAGATTATTAACCGTCTAATCGAGACTCCATGGGATCAGTTCTATTTATCCGAGTAAAATACCATCCCGCAGACTCAAATAGTTTCCTAAAACAATGTTTGAAAATCACATTGAACATATACATTTGACAAGATAGCATTCTTCAGTTTCTGAAACCTTTTCTGTTATTTATGATTTGATTCACTAAACATGAGGGTTTGAAGTTCAGTAGTAAAAGATTAGCTCTTTTCCTCTTTTAGATTCCAGGCCTCTTATTCATTTTTACTTTATCTGTACTGTTTTATAAAAGATAAGGTTACAACAAACAATACTGTGTATAAATAAGGGTTTAAAATGCTATGTCTAATATATTTATCTTTACTATATAGTATAAAATTTAAATTTTTCAGTTATGAATTTCAATTTTGGTTACATTTGAATAATTTTTGTGATTCATCAATATGCAAATTATAATAATGAGTGATATTGACTGTTTGGTTCCTTTGATGAGTTAAGTTGGAACTGTAATTATAAATTAGGAGCCAAATAAGTGCCTGAAACAAATTGACTACATAATTTTGCTCAACATAAAAAATTCAACATTTTATAGCTAAAAACTTACTTATATAATTTGTCTAACACAATTATTTTATAAAAACTAGTAGTATAAAAATATAGTTTATAGATATAATGCAAGTTTTGTTGTAATTTTGATCTTAGTTACTAAATTGATGTCTCTTGAAAAATATGTGTTACTTTCTTGATAATTAATCATTCAATTTTTTTTGTTTATTTACAGGTGATAATGTCTAAACAGTGGGGTCAAAAGGCTGAAGAGTTAGAGATCTCTAATAAAGTGGCTGGTCTGGGCTTGAATAGAAAACCTCTTGACCAGAGTAATGATTCAGATGATGCTGTTGATAAAGCTAATCCTGCAGATACATCACTCTTGATGAAAATCATAAGACAAGGTTTAGTGGAGTCTAAACTAGATATTGAGATCCAAAGAAAAGATCCAAATTCTCCACTTTATTCTGTAAAGACGTTTGAAGCTCTGCATTTAAAACCAAATTTGCTGAAAGGTGTTTATGCTATGGGATTCAATGCACCTTCTAAAATTCAAGAAACTGCTCTTCCAACATTGTTAGCTGATCCTCCACAGAACATGATTGCACAATCTCAGTCCGGAACAGGGAAAACAGCTGCATTTGTATTAGCCATGCTAAGTAGAGTTGATCACACTAAGAATTATCCACAAGTATTGTGTCTTAGTCCAACATATGAGCTTGCTATTCAAACTGGTGAAGTTGCAGCAAAGATGGCAAAGTTTTGTCCTGAAATTAAACTTAAATATGCTGTAAGAGGGGAAGAAGTACCTAAGGGCACTAAAATTACTGACCACATATTGATTGGTACACCAGGAAAAATGATGGATTGGGGTGTAAAGTTTGGTATGTTTGATTTGAATAAAATAAAGGTTTTTGTCTTGGATGAAGCTGATGTAATGATTGATAGGCAAGGCCATCAAGATCAGTGTATTCGTATACATAAATGTTTACCACCAACATGTCAAATGATGTTTTTTTCTGCTACTTATGATACTGCTGTTATGGAATTTGCGGAAATTATAGTACCTAATCCAATTATAATAAGATTATTGCGTGAAGAAGAATCATTAGATAATATCAAACAATATTATGTGAAATGTAAAAGCCCTGAGGAGAAATATAAAGCTATCTGTAATATTTATGGAGTGATCACAATTGGACAAGCTATAATATTTTGTCACACTAGAAAGACTGCTAGTTGGTTATCAGAAAAAATGTCAAAGGATGGTCACTCAGTTGCTGTTTTGTCTGGTGAACTTACTGTTGAACAAAGAATAGCAGTACTTGACCGTTTCCGAGCAGGTCTTGAAAAAGTTTTAATTACAACAAATGTGCTATCCCGAGGTATTGATGTTGAACAAGTGACACTTGTTGTCAACTTTGATATGCCAATGGATATGAATAGAAAAGCAGATTGTGAGACATACTTACATAGGATTGGACGTACGGGAAGATTTGGAAAGGCGGGTATTGCTATAAATTTAATTGATTCACCTCAAACAATGGATATTTGTAATGAGATTGAAGCACATTTTGGAAAGAAAATCCAGTTACTTGATATTGAAGATGCAGAAGAAATTGAAAAAATTGGAGCTTGATTATAGTATTTGAGAATTCTTATGCGCCAAATGTAGCATTGACTCAGGCAGGGGATCTTTGAGCTTAGGAGAGTACTTAAGTTCAAATCTATTTTTGAAATTGTGATTTTTTCCATGCATAATCATATAACTGCTTTTAAATATTTTTTGTTAATTGTATAAAGTACAATTTAGTGATGACAATATTGCTTAACCCAACATTGAGGTAAAAAAGATGCAGCCTTATTCTATTTTCCCAGTTGCCTTGCTTACTATAATAGGCCATTTATATTTTTATAAGAAGTTGAAAAATGATATTACATTTTTAATAAGGAAAGACAAATAAAACAGCTTATAATAGTTTTTGGTGTTTAATTTTTTACAATGCATCTTAGAATGCTGGACTTAGATTTTCATCATCCAACCCAAAGTTAATATTTATGTCCTATTAAGGTGTAATAATGATGCATGAATAGTTTTCAGTTTTTTCTAAATGTTTATAACTATATTATTAATAAATCTGAATAAATAAATTTAAACTATTAACACTTATTATAGCAAAAACAGCATTTCCCTTTTTAATTTTGAAAAGGAATCATCTATCATAATTGGTTAATAATTATATGCTATTCTGATTATTTTGCGTTAGTAATATTTAACGTGCTCCTTGCCCAGCTGGTTCAGGGTTTGTTGCTCCTGATATCATGACGAAAATTGCGATAGGTACGATGTACATCCACTATAACAATAAACAATTTATGAAATATACTAAACTATATACAGAATTGATGTTAAATATCCATTTACAAACATACTTTTACAAGTAGCACTTAATCTAAAACCAAACAACCAGTGTCAGTAGTATTAAAGAAAGTGATGTTTTAAATAACTCGTTTGTTAGAAACTTTGCTCTGTCAATGGGTTCTGTTCTATAATATATTTACAAAATTTACTTTTATTTCTTTATTAGAGTACCTTTTTAACCTTAACCTATAAACTGTATACAAGTTCTGTTAAAACGTCATAAAATTTACAAACAACACTGAAAAATCATTGGCTGCAAAAAACTTTGATATTTTATGGTAGGAGTGAACAACAAATATACAGGTTGCATTGTGAGTAGGTATGTAACTAAGTAGGTCGAGTGATTACGACTACCATATACATGGTAATAAAATCGTCAAAGTTACTTCATTTGTCACATTCTGGGTATAACCAGTTTATACCTAACAGTTGATAAGCTTGCAAGGGGACATGATAACGGTCACTGCAAATAGGTTGCTGATACCTTGGTGGGGACCTTGTTTTAGCCTAGCACTTAGCATCAGACATACTACTGTCATTTTGCTGTGCTACTATAAAAAAATGTAAAATATAATCCTTAAAATGTCTTACAAGATGGATGCCGATTAAAAAAATATCGAACATCTTTTTTTTATTTCATAAAGATATAACAGTATTTTACTGGACTGCAAAATTTATGAAAAAAATATATTACATTTAAATTTTTATGAGTTCATTATTTCTTCTTCAACTAACAATACGTTATTGTCATGGCTGGTCTATACAGCTTATCTAACTATTCTTCAGTGAGCACTTAAAGCACTCGACCCTATATGACAAGAAGCTCAAGGACGCTAAATTAGCCGAACCTCTGCTTCTTGTTGCCTTGAATGCTGTATAACAATCTGACTAAGCTAACTATACTAATCAAACATATATCAGTTACTAAGGCATCTGCATGTTTGCAATCGCAAACATATATTTTGAATCTGACAATCTGCCTAAACTAATTAACGAAAACAATAAAAAAAAAGAAAAGAAATAGAATGAACGAAATATTATGTTACTATTATTCTTACAACTACCTTGTGTTTAGAATATCATATATACTTACATATTTAGCTAAGAAAGATCTATTATCTTTCACTTCCCCCTTTTCTCTAGCTTCTCTTTCACGTTCCAGTTTTTGTATATATGATGCAGTATCTGGCCTATGGAATATTTCATATGATTTATAAAATGTATAATAGGTCTTTACCAATGAAATTGCTATTCTGCAGCACTGGCCATATCAAATCAAAAAAAATTTTGTTTGGCTAAGAATTCTAATTTGAAATTAATTTTATTTTAAAAACATGGAGTTCTTTAACCAAAGATAGTCATTTGTTTTTTGGTTAGTGTTACATTTTCATCGCATTTCAATCTTTTTTGTCATTATGGATACGTTAAAATTCGAGTAATTATGGAATATGAGAACCGTCGTGGCAGCAACGCGGCACGCAACATCAACGACGTTTACGGAGCTAAAAATACAAACCAACGCACCACCTGTTATTGGTTTGCTCGCTTCCGTTCTGGGAATTTCGACCTGAAAAATGAACCTCGCGGTCGTCCGAAGACTAGTCGACAATAACGAATTAAAGGCGATTGTGGAAGCTGATGATACACAATCTACGGGTGAATTAGCAGCAGCTTTCGACGTTAGCGTCAAAACTATATTGGTCCATTTGCGTCATATTGGCAAGGTAAAAAAAGTCTTGACACGCAATGTTTGCCAGCGCGAAGTACGATTCGAGACGTGCCTTGTACTGCTCAACAGACACACAAATGAAGGAATTTTGAACCGCATTGTTATCTGCGATGAAAAATGGACTCTGTTTGATCACCGCAAGCGCTCAGCAAGTAGGTTGCATCCTGGTTCAGCACCTAAACCATTGTTTATTCCCGAATGAAAACTTACGCCTAGAAAAGTGATGGTCACTGTTTGGTGGTCTAGCGCCGGTGTGATTCATCACAGCTTCTTATCAAACGGGGTGAGCATTACTGCAGATGTATACTGTGAAGAAATGAACACAATGATGGAGAAGCTGGTACATCTTCAACCAGCATTGGTCAACCGCTCGTCTCAGCTGCTCCTGCACGACGTTGCGCATCCTCATATCGCACAGCAGACGGTCTCCAAGTAGCAAGAACTGGGGTTGAAAGTTCTCCGTCATCCGCCCTACTCACCAGGCCTTGCGCCTACAAACCACTACTTTTTCCAGAATTTGTATAACTCCTTGGCGAGAAAAAAATTCAATACCCGAGAGGCAGTACAAAATGCCTTTGAAGAATTTGTTGCCACCCATCCCAGCTGATTTCTTTGAGAAGGGCATCAATAACTGCCACTGCGTTGGCAAAGATACATTCATTGCATGGGTGATTACTGCGATTAATACAAATAAAAAATACATGAAAATAATTCATTTAAACTTTTTCATACAAAATGGCAATTTCATAGGTAAAGACCTAATATATTATGTGTTATAATATATGTGTTCTAACATACCACTAATCACTAAAAGACTATACTTGGGACAATATAGACAGCTGAACTTGTGAGCTAGTCCTTCTTTATGTTTAGCATGTTAATCTTAGATGTTTTTTTCCCTCAAACTGACTATGCTATCGATCTAGCAAGGTCTTAACAGCTTCACCGGACTACAAAACTACATCTTAGATGTGTTATCCTACGTCAGTGGCTTGACATAAGGTGAAATTTTGGTTAAAATTAACAAATTAACTTTAATATTGATAATGAAGAGGGATCAATGTACGTATATTATAGAGATAAGTTTAATTTAGAAAACAATTTTTTTTCACATACAAATTACAAATACATTTTGTTGTATTTTGTAAACACTACCATACCCACTACATACTTTATTATTTATACATTACAGAATTCAGTTGCATTTGCAACAATGCCTTTGTGAAATCTCTTATTTTGTAGTCAATTATGTTGATATACAATACACACAAAAATGAAAAAATACATATTTAAAATAATATGTAACCAGAAGTATTATAGTAACAATTCTTATTATAAGGATTATGATTGCCCAAGTAATAACTACGGGTGCACAAAAATCTTTGTAATCTGTTTTGAGGTAAAGGTCATTGAATTTCCTTATATATACATAAAATTGTATTAAGTATCAATATATTTTTAAGATTAGCAATTTTTATACAGTGATGATACTAATGTGAGCATACACTTAAATATACTATACTGTTACTATTATTTATATACCTATAATTTAATGACGATTATATCATTTCCTTACTAATACAAATGTGAAGGTAAGTTAGTTTGTTGCACTCTAACGCCTTTACTACACAACTAATTATAATTAAATTGTGCATGCATACAGGCTCAGGTACAGAAAATGATATAGGGTACTTTTCATCCAGAAAAAATGTGTCAAGAGTTGGTCAAATCGATACTAATGCATAGGCAAAAATTAGTATAATATAATTTGCTTTATTATTGTACTGTGATTTAACATATTTAAGTGCATAATTATAATAGTACTCTTTTAAAAGAGTTACTATTATCACAAACATAGTCTGGTGAAGTTGTTAAGACCTTGCTAGGTCAATAGCATAGTCAGTTTGAGAAAAAAAAAAATTAAGTGCATATATGTACTATACTTACACTGGAGCTTGATCAACTGAACGAAGATAGAAGTTGGAGTTTATTTTGTAACCATTAGCATTCTGTACTAAAGTTTGTGAGGAGTTAGTCACTTGGAAGCTGACAGCTGTCACTGCCCCATTCGGTAATACCCAAGTGTTAATAGTATCTGATAGACCACTGTCAAGGAATGCTTTGGCTTTCATTGATGATAGAAATTCAGTTCCTTTACTATTCTCAGTAGATGTGACAGTTGTTTTCAAAGTATAGAAGCCATCTTTTTCTGATAATTTCTGAAATCATATATACAAGTGTTATTGTTAAATTAAGGACAAAAAATTCTGTATAAATACAGTATACTATTAGGTATATACTATATAAATAGAATTATTTAGTTAATCTTATACCATAAAATTAATATATAACTTTAAATACCTTCTATATTGTATTTGCAACCTTTATGAAGCTTTTGTTTCCCACTAATTATATTAAATAGGCTTATTATTCATTACTGTAGAATTTAAGAAATTTGTCAAAAGTGTATTAAGTTGTTTAAGGTAAACGTTTCTTCAATAAAACTTCTTTGTTTCAAAATAAATGAAATAACCATAGTACATTGATATGACAGTACGGACTTTTCAATAAAATAGGACAGGTTCTGAAATTCATTAATGTTTAACAAAATTGCACTTCTAATAGGTACAGATGTGAGCACGCATTTATTTTCTGATGTTTATTTGTCAAGTTAGGGAGAAAGATGTAACAATGTACTTTATGTATGACACTATATACAATATTGTATTATATTATTTATATACCGTATCTTAATCAATCCATTTCTTCACAACACTATGAGCAACAATAAGTGGTTGTAATTGACACAACCTTACCTCTAATTTTTTTTTCGAACTGACTATGCTATTGGCCTTACCAGGCCTTTACAGCTTTACCGGACTACTAACCTCTAATTCCTCTATATGTTGTTTGGTGAATTGTATTTGGTCAATAATAGAAGCACCAGCTCTCATACTTTTTAGTGAAATGTTCCCTCTATGACAGTGTTTCTCGCCATTGCATTTTAATGTGTGTTCTACCTTTATATTCAGCCAACCATCATAGTCTATACAGATCTGGAATGGAATGAATAGGGATTGTAATATCTTAGTTGGGAATCCAAGGAGGAGACAATATATGCTTTTAATGACTAAGTATATAGCAACGCAATAAACAATTGATCGAAATAAGATACCAACAGGAATTTCTCACATCATCATTAAACTCTACTTGAAACAATCTTAAATATTGACAGTAAGAAATCAGAAGTATTCAAGGTATTACCGAATTGTGAAATAATCCAATGGTATACATTAAAATAGCAATATACCGATGCATGTTAGAACTTTTACTTAGAAATTATCACAGAGGAAATTATATTTTTGCTAGGAAAATTCAATTCAAACAAGACATGTCACAGTTACAATCTTAGTATCAGGTAATAACTAATAACCAAAGAGGTAATAACTAAGTTAAATCTTAGAAAAATTTACCCTAATATATCAGTGCTGCCAGATATTATTTAAATATTCTTACTAATATTATGAATGCGAATGTATGTTTGTTTGTTAAGCTTTCAGGTGTCAACTACTAAAACCTATCATCATTACAATTTGTATACATGTCTGGGTTACAGAAAAGAACAGTCTACAAAAAAAATGTTGAGCACTCTGATATAACTTCGTGAAACACAAACTTAGGTTATAAAACGCATTATATTAATGAGATGTATTTGTTATGTTTAAGTACATGCCTTAACTTCTGATCTGATCATCATTGAATAATTATACGTTATCCTGACAACGTACAAACACACGTACAAAAAAGGATAGACCTCACCAAACTTATGATACCGCTTTGAATATAGCTTTGCAAAACACAAATGTATTATATGTGTAACATCAAGACAGGTTAAGGGTAAATAAATGCCAACTTTAGATTCCTATTACAGTTAAAATAAGTTTAAATATATATTTTAACTTTGTTTTGTAGCAAACTCTTGGCGATATTGTATGAAAGCCTGTACTTACGGCTATAGTCAGTGGGGCCAAAAAGCTTGGTGAGGATTGGACAAAAGGTAACATTAATCCAGACAAAAATACTGCGTGAGTGGGATAAGGCAAATCTTCAATAAAGCAAATGAAACCGAAAGCAAAAACTAGTTCACAGTAATTTTGAAAATGAGTGTATCTTCTATTAGATATTGTCATAAGTCAATGTAATGTAAATAATTTTTTACGATTTATTTAGGAAATTTTTATTTTTATATCAGCATTATATATGAATGAGATTTGAGATATAAAGAAAGTTAAAAAATCTGGTAAATCTTATAATCGACATGTCATTGAAAATAAAACATAAAGATGTGTGTAAATGCATGTGTTTTTAAAGTTCTTTTTCTTTCTGTACTGGCTGCCAGTATTACAGTATTTAATTTACGTACACATATATTGCTTAAAATAAGGAATACATGATTGGTAAATTCCAGATGAGACATACAATTGCAGTTCTGGTTATTTCTAATTTAAAATAGTATCAGTTGGAAAATCAATTTTTTGAAATCATATACAAAATAAAAAAAATATATAGAGTTTAGGTCATCTGACGATCTCCTTATTATTGAGCACAGACATTTTACCAAAATAAAAATAACACAATATACTATAATATATCAATAGCAGAACTGTAGAAAAATCTACGTATAACGAATAAGTATTTATAATAATGAATAAATAAAGTTTTTTGAGTATAAAAAAATAATTTTTGATTAGAATTTGTTTCATTGCATTTATAATACATAATAGTATGTTTTGTATGCTTATTAAAAGTAATATTTTGGTTTATTTATAGCAGTAATAAAACGCAATTGACATTTTGATAAAGGTCGATAGGAGCAAAGGGGGCAGTTTGAACTGGATGAATTGTGTTTTAATTATAACAATAACCACTTACACAATGGAAGTACATACTTTAATTATAATTAATTTCGCGTATACGTGCCCAGTTGCATACTTTTGTCATTGTATATACTTTACACGTTAGTCGGATTTTAGTTTTGCTGGAGTTTAGTTCTGTAAAAACGATAGGTGGCAAACATTTATTACAATTCAAAATGACTTCAACGTCTAAAACCTTATTAAAATGACAATATTAAGATTCAGTTATGTCGTAAAATAATACAAATATTTTCTTTTCAATAGTAAGTGTACATAAATGTGTTTAAAGAAGGGGTAAGTTTATTAATTTGCTTTTGTAGATATATATTTAAAATTTCGTATGACTACTTATACTATAAGAATATAGTGTAAATATGTTTTATAAAAAAACAGGTCTAATAATATAGATACATATCACTTAAAATAAAAAATAGGAAATTATCTGACATTTCAAATGTCTATCGACAATATAGAGATACATTTTCCGTCAATTGCATACTGACTCGACGACGCGTACGAGCAACCGTCGATAAGAGCTCTTGTAATAAATAATATGAACATGTAGAATGTCTTATCCGCAAATTCTTCATTAAAATATACATTTTTACCAAATAAATAGATATCTCTTTGAATGAAAAACGGCTGTTATCGATAATCGACAAATATACAAATGCATTTACGCCATTTGGATAGTGATCCTATCAGCGACGAAGTTTTTTCGTAGGTGACTAGGACGAATGGTTAGAACGTGCTATCCGACGATATTGTAATAAATAAGAAAGTTTACTAATAAATATATATTTGCATTGTCATTATCGAAATCAGAGGATAGATCATTCAAAACGGCCGTTCTTATTTTAATAGCTCTGGTTCAATTGAGAAGTTGTAAATTTGATACGTACAGGTTGAAATTATCCAACACTGAGGTGGCATATATCAGACCTATCGGCCGTCTAATATAGTAATGTTAAATTACGTACAGCCTTATATGAGATACTAGTATCATTATTTGCCCTTATTGTGTGACTATTTTAATTAAGCACTGCTTTGGTTAAAAAAATTAGAAAATCGACATCTTTACATTTACACGTTACACGCAGCTAGGATTGTTAAAATTAATTAGGATTGTTTAGTACTCTATCATTAATGTTTGCATAATTGTAACTTTATATTATATTGTAATCGTGATATTTTCGACTTCTAATTCGGCTTTGTAGGTATATAGATCACACTGCGGAAAAGTCTCGCGTTTTTTATCCAATTCTGTAACTATTATTTTGTTATATCTCTCATAGTTGTGATTTGAACGTTCTCTCAAACGCTTTAATTAAATTGATTTCATTATACAACTGTGGAAAGTTATTGAAACATAAATCCCTCATTCCTTTAGTATTTTAAATTTCTACTGTCCTGGGAATTAAATATTTAAAGTATGACTCATATTTTACATAAAATGTTCAAAATATGTTCGTATAAAACAAATACAGTTTCAACGAACATTATTGGTATATTTTGTTTTAATCGTTATCTATTTATTTCTTCGAATATGAAATCAAAACAAATCGAATATCAAATATCTATATTTAAATAGGCGAATACAAAGTAGTTGAGTACTCTTCTATGTATCTGACGACGGATTTCGTTTTTTTGTGTTATCCATAAAAAATATAGGAAACAGTTCATTTTTTTAAAAACCCCGGCACGGCTTTAAAGTTTATAACACGTGAAGAAAAAACTTTGTACGTCTATTATGATCGAATTTCGACTACATTACGACGACCGATTAATAATAAAAAGTATACTAAAACTTTAAGTAGCTTCTACAGAAATTCTACTTTGTATATAGATTTGGAATATTTGTATATCAAATCAAAAACTCCCTTGCCCTAACCTGCACATACCTATACGTACGATTATTTTGTGCAGCATGAATTCAGTTTTGAATAAGGTCAATTTTTGAATCATATTTCACTCCTATTATCCCATGGTTTCTGATTATAATATAAAGTGAAACGTAGAATCATCATCATCATTACCCTTATCCCACCTAAGTAGGGTCGGCACAACATGTTTTCTTTTTCCACTCTCTCCTATCAAATGTCATCTCAGTATTCACACCTTTTACGCACATATCATTTTTCACACAATCCATCCACACCTTTGTCGATCTTCCTCTACTCGTATATCCATCCACTATCATACTCAACACTTTTCTAGTCACATGGTTTTCATCTCTTCTCATGACATGCCCATACCATGCTAACCTATTACTTCTCAACTTCTCTGTCACCGGTGCTATTTTCAAACTTCCTCTGATATACTCATTCTTAATCTTATCCATTCTAGTCACACCACACATCCACCTTAACATTCGCATCTCTGCCACATGTAATTTCCTCTCATCCGTTTCTTTCGTAGCCCAGAACTCAGATGCATACAGCATGACCGGTCTTATCGTGGTTTTATAAACTTTCCCCTTGAGTTTCAAAGGCATTCGTGGGTCACAAGCTACCCCAGACACATTTCGCCATTTCATCCATCCTGCATTTATCCTGTTCCTCACATCCTTATCAATGCCACCGTCGTTTTGTATCATTGAACCGAGATACCGAAAATTGGAGCAAGCTTGTAAGGATACACCATTTAAGGCTATAGGAGAAAAACTAGATGTACCACCAAAGTCGCAAAACAAGTATTCAGTTTTTGTTCTACTAATTTTTAAACCGATATTCTTCAGGTTTTCTCGCCATATTTCCAGTCTGCTCTGGACATCGTTAAAAAAAAAAATGTATTTCAAAAATTCCACCTGATCTTCATTACAAAAATGTGGTTGGCCCTTGTAAATATTATGAGTTATTGTCTATACCAAATAACGGATCACTTTTACGTATGACTGTGATGCGTCTCCTGTGCGAGGTGTTATGTATGTCAAAGAAGTAAATCGCTGTCTCACCGATAGAAGAAAAATTTCATTATTTTTCATGTCTTAGCAAAAGAAACAACAAAAGCATTGGGAACGAAGTTGCCGACATCAGGTCGTTGACAATATAAAAAAGAATGTGGTGTCGTGGGACACCAGGTAGGAATGAAGTTCCTTCGGCTAATGAAGAATCGACACAATTTGCAAAAAAAAAAAAATCGTGCTCAATTTTATGTAATCGTAATTCAAATTATCAATTAAAATAATAAAATATGTCTCTTTATTTTTGTTTGACAACATAAAATTACATAGAAATAGAAATAATTACAAAAAAGGAAAAAGAGAAAGGTATTATACACTACTCGCTTGTGTTTACGACTGTCGCGCCTGCGCACGTCTCATTTAACGGTGTTATTCCACGCACTTTTCGTTACGGTTTTACTATCACATTTTTTTCAGTTCGGTCGCGCAGCAAAATCGCTATCTCCTCCAAGCCTGCCGTAAGGAACTTCGTTCCAATATTTAAAATCTGCCTAAAAAGTCTTATATATAAAACAAACAAAACGTAACTACCATCTTCGATGCGCCACTATGACACAACTTTGTTACATAGTTATTAATTATTTATCTTTTTATTTGTATGTAATTATAAATAAATACATTATGGATCCAAGTTTCTAAATAATTAACATAATGAAATAACATGTTACTTTTTAGCCTATTTGTTACTGTCATACCATAGGTAATTAATTTTGATGTACCAAGCCACGTTCATTTACGATTTTGTTTTAGCTGATCAATTATGTTTTGATTATTACGATTATCATTTCTCTATTGCACAGAACAAGGGTGAAATAAAATGAACAATTTACTGTTTTTACCCACTTATTATACGTATTATGTTTTATAATTTATATCGAACTTCTATTATAATTAGTCGTCCTTAATCCAATACGTATACTTTCGCTGTATCGCTGGTATCCTCCTCCAGCCTGTAGCCGGAGATAATAGAGACGATATATGGATGACATATCCTCTATCGTAGTAAGTGTAGTCTTTAGCCGCCTGAGGATTAGCTACCTCGGACAAACCACTGATAGAAAGCAGAAGAAATTTTTCCTTTGGGTCTTGCTTCGCAAAAACAAACTTACATAACACATATGTAAGTAAAATACGTCGGTAATAATCAAGGAAACTTCATTGTTTTTGTAGATAACGTTATGATAAACTTATCAATTATGGTTAAAAAAACACAGTTGGTATACTGTTTTTCGAGACCATAACATATAGATAACATTTTTTGTAGACTACGCATGACGTGTATGTTACTGCAGATGTCTGAAACATAGTATATTTGCAAGTATACTGGTATAAACATTCATTAACTAATTTATGGATGAATTAGCGGGCCCGACGGACGTTGTCTTACCCCGATAATAAAAAAAAAAACCGTAACAAATTATATACCTAAACCTTCCTCATCATTCATCTACTGGTGAAAATCCGCATAGAAATCCGCTCGGTAGTTTTTGAGTTCATCGCGAACATGCAGACAGACGTGCCGGAAGACTTTGTTTTATAGTATGTAATGATAATCATTATTCTCAGTTCAAGGTCATGTACTTATTATCCCACACTTAGTAGTCACTGTCCTGCTTACACTATTTCGATCGCAAGTCCAATCTCTTTTTAGCGCAGGAAAGATTCCTACTCACTATAACGCAACGGTGTACGATTTACCGTGTATTACATAGACAGATGAGATCCTATAAGTATGCACTTAAATACGAAGACAGTCTAGTGCAAACCTAACTGCCTTCCAGGTAGCAGAATCATCGCAATGGGAAGATGCGCGGTCTTATTGAGTTAGAATTGAGGGTGAATAAAAAGCTTCCTCCCGTTTCTCTATGCTGGTCCTCTATAGAGGTCTTGGTGTTAGTTGTGCTTTTTTATTTTATGATACATGGCTTACTTACAGCTGGCACCAGCATGATATGCTTGTAGCACCACGTAACGTTAGCACATAAGGCGGAGTTGAATTTCTAATCTTCACGCTGTAAAACTTGTAACTGAAGTTTCCACGATCGAAGTTTTTCACAACTTACGCTTCTATCGATGCCATACTATCGAAGTACCTGGGTTTGATTTATTTCTGCTTATATCATCCCTATTCCCTTTTGAATTTTATTAACTGTTTTTTTCGAACTGATTACGCTATTGGCCTAGCAAGGCCTAAACAGCTTTACCGGACTACCTATTAACTGTCAAATGACGTCGCTCCATGGTATATAATTTTAATGAAATCAATTGGAAGAAATGAATTCATTATTTTTATAAAGAAAAATTGCAAAGATTTTGGTTTTAAAATCAGACCGTCGGTATGTCATTTGGAACAACATTTGGTCAATTTTATTAATGTGACTTGTAGTTATAATATTAGTTGTTTATGTTTTATTACATACCAAAAGAAATAACAGAATGAAATGTATAAAAGTTTTGTTGGGAGTCGGCATGCATGCCAAAGAGTTCGTCTTATTAGAGCTTGCAAGTTTCCGCGTACCAATCCAAGTTCTTAATTCCTTGCTACGGCACGCACCTGTAGGATTACAATTGACTGTTGTTCCTTGTTGGGGTAACGTATATACGTTTGTTCGTTTATTACCTCCTGGGGTTTACTCGGGATAAAAAGAAAAAAAAATTGATTGTTATTTTCTCTTTATAAAGGAACGTGTTTAGAAAATCAACCCTCAGACGGTACCTTCGTGGTAATATTTACATGAAAATATCATCAGTTATAATATTATTCATAATTTACACATTTCTAGAAATATTAATACCACACGAGCAAAGCATTTGGTGAAAACTTGTATTATGTTGATACATAGATATAGTTTGTTGCTATGATATAATATTCGACCCCATGTTATCAATAATTTTAAACAATCGTAAGTTAAACAACTTTAAATTGATATTTGTATTATGTTATTATCTTTATCTACATGGGGTATCTTATTATATTTTTATGGTATAAAATGTATATAGTATAGTACGTTTATATATTCATAACA
>JACEII010000085.1:220177-246381 GCA_014332785.1 Antheraea mylitta
ATATAGCGATAACACCAACTTAATGTTGTGTCTGTGAACAGCAATAACGAATAATCATCAGAATATAGTTGCTGACTATAGTTTTCAGACCGGAACAAAATAGCCATTGGTACCTATAATAGCCTTCTAGTCTTGTTTTTGTTTTACCACGCTGAGGTTAAAGATAACCGTAACCGTGTGGGTGCCGGGTCCATCGCGTGGTAGCAGAAACTCCGAGTAATTCCTGAGACTTGTGACAAGGGTGTAGGTTTAGCGCCCCCCCTTTCCAACGTACATTAACACTCACCTTAACTACTCGTGTTTCTCTCCCTGCCTATACAAATCTGGTATGAACCTGCTAATGCAGCTTTAGAGGCTCGTTCTAGATTTTACTGGTATACCTGTCGCTCCCACTTTTACGCCATATAAATTGACTATACAACCGTTTTAGTCAACTCGTTAACAAAGTAATACCTGGTCAACTTCATGTCGTGGTCTTTAGGAATATTAGTTACCCACGGAACGGTAAGCTCGATAAGTACGTGCTTATCAGAAACACTCATACGAAAGTTATATTGACCAATCAGCGATTTTATTTTAAAACTAACTGTGCCCGCGACTTCGTTCACGTGGAACTTGATGCACAAAACAGTGACTAATAAAGTCATCTGAATGTATTAAGTGTAATTACTGTCTACTTTTCTATCGTACTTAAGTCGCGTCGTTATTAAAATTACAATAACTTTTGATAGACCTAACAGATTTTAATTAAACAAAGAAAATGAATGTTATTCGAAGATATGCTTTATTTTCGCTTTTTTTAACACAGAAACGATTTTGATTTTTTTTTCAACATACTTTTTATTCATTTTAGGCCCTGAAATACACTTATGAACGTCAAAACTACCACCGGTTCGGAATACAACCCAGTCATCGAGAAGAACCGGTAAGAAACTCGATCTGGTTTATCTTTTCATAATACATTTTTTTAAAATTATATTATTGATAAATTAACACGTCTTATAAATATCTAAAACTGTGTTTGATAATTTTTGTAGCCTTTTAGTTGTTTAGTTGTATACACGTATGAAGTACTCTGTGATACGTGTCATGAACAAGATGTCACGAAAATCGGTTGAAAAAATATTTTAAGAACATAAGTGAACATGCTGTATACAAAATATTAATAAAACTGGTTGATAATAAAATAAAAATACATTCTAGTCTTGCTTTGTACGAAATGTAAAAGTGTATCGATAATTCTTAATTTGATGAATATGTAGTTCTGTCTGTGCATTATTTTTTCCTGAATGTTGCAATATATATCTACTTATTGTATTTTTTTCCAACTGACTACGCTATTGGCCTAGCAAGGTCTTAACAGCTTCATGGGACTACTAATAGACACTTGTTACTACCACTGGTAGACTTATTGATCAGGGATACGACGTTAAAATGTTTTTGTTTGTCTGTTTGTACGCATATTTTTTTAAAGGCTTGATCTATTCATATAAAATTTTGTATCCGGGAAGCACCAAATACCATCCCAAAATTGATAGTTTGTTAAAATTAAAGTAATGTTTCTTAGAAATACACAAAAAACTCATTACATAAAAATTTTTGTTTATATTATTACCAAAAATATGGCTTATCATTAATATTGGATCATTTTTGCAAAGTTAAAAATATAGTTGAATTAGAATAATAAACATTTATAAATAAGATTGTAAACGTAGTTGACGTTGTGCGTTTCAAACGGGCGGTGTATTGGTGGTCGCCGGAGATAGCCGATCTCCGGGCGGCCTGTTCCGCGGCCCGGCGGCTGTTCGGACGCAGCCGTCGACGACGGCACCGGGACCCCGAAGTGGAGGCCCGGCTGTATGGCAGCTACAGTGAGTGTAGAAAGACCCTCCAGGCTGCCATCAGCCGGGCGAAGGAAACAGCATGGGAGGAGCTGCTGCAAACGCTGGAGGGGGATCTCTGGGGGCGCCCATATCGACTCGTACGCAATAAGTTGGGCACCCTGGTGACGGAAACCCTCCAGCCGGAGGTGGTAGCGAGGGTCGTGGGAGAATTATTCCCTGACCCTCCGCCGCTACTGGCTCCTCCCATGCCTCCGCCTCGGGCGGAAGTTGAGGAGGTGCCTGACAGTCCTCACCCAATTACGGAGGAGGAGATGGAGAGAGCTGTCAAGCGCCTCCTCAACCGGCGGAAAGCGCTCGGCCCTGACGGGGTCCCGGGTCGGGTGCTTGGCCTTGCACTGGGCCATCTTGGGGGGTGGCTTCGGGAGATGTTCGACCGGTGTTTGGCGGTTGGGCAGTTCCCGAAGCTCTGGAAGTTCGGGCGGCTCTGCCTGATCGCGAAGGCGGGCCGTCCTCCGGACTGGGCGTCCGGGTATCGGCCTCTCGTTCTGCTGGACGACGCCGGGAAGGCGCTGGAGAGGGTTGTCGCTTCCTGGGTCGTCCAGCATCTGCAGGGAGCGGGACCAAACTTATCTGATGCGCAGTATGGCTCCCGGGCAGGGCGTTCTACAGTGGACGCCCTGTGCCTCCTAAAGTCGCTGTCGACGGAGGTGACCTCCCAAGGGGAGAGGATCTTGGTGGTGTCTTTAGACATCGCCAACGCCTTCAACAGCCTGCCGCACGGTGTCATACGGGAGGCTCTCAGATATTTCGGAGTGCCCCCGTACCTGCGGCGGTTGTTGGAGGCGTACCTGGAGGACAGGCAGGTCACCTATGTCGACGGCGACAGCGGATAGTTCGGCGGGCCACAAAGCGGGGGATTCCACAGGGGTCGGTCCTGGGGCCGCTCCTGTGGAATATGGGCTACGACTGGGTGCTCCGCGGCGTGCTCCCATAAGGAGCACGCCTAATTTGTTATGCGGATGACATCCTTGTCGTAGCCCGAGGGGGGGAATGGAAGGAGGTAGAGCGCCTGGCCACGATGGCCACAACCCTCGTGGTCAGGCGCATAAGGAGGTTGGGCCTCAGGGTGGCCCTCGAGAAGACCGAGGCCATACTTTTTCATGGGCCTCGGCGGGGGCCACCACCTGGGGCCCACATAAGGGTGGAGGGCGCCCGGATCAGGGTGAGGGCCCACATGAAGTACTTGGGCCTCAATCTGGACGGGCGCTGGCGGTTCGAGCCCCACTGCACTGAGGGCGATCCGGGCGTACCGGATGGTGTCCTCGGCGGCGGCATTTTCGCTCGCCGGCTCCCTTCTCTGGGAGCTGGAGGCAGGAGTTCTCGCGGCCGTGTACGAATTCACGGCCGCGAGCAAACGTAGTGGGGAGCACCCAAGGTGATAGAGTGTAAGAGACAGGAGTTGCGGGAGGTAGCAGTTCAGAGGTGGATGCAGGATCTGGCGGACGTGCGCTACGGAACGTACACCGTCGACGCCGTCCACACGGTCCTGCGAGAGTGGCTTGGGAGGGAGTGGGGCTCCCTCACGTTCAGGATGGTGCAGGTACTCATCGGACATGGCTGTTTTGGGTGGTACCTGCACCGAATCGCTCGTAGGGAGCCGACAACCGCCTGCCATGAGTGCGGCGCTGAGGAGGATACCGCGCAGCACACTCTCTTGAGTGTGCTGCGTGGGAGGTAGAGCGCCGCACTCTGGCGGCTGTCGTGGAGGAGGATTTCGGCAACGAGCAGGCGTGGCGAGTAGTGGCCTCCTTTTGCGAGGAAGTCATCTCGCAAAAGTAGGCGGCGGAGAGGGCCCGCGAGGCGGACCCCTTCAGTGGCTGTCTGCGCCAACGGAGGACCGGCAGGAGGAGGGGGCCTTTTGCCCAACTCCTCCTGCCACCGTAGCCGGACCTGAGGGGATGTAGTCGCGGAGCTCATCCCCTCATTGCATAGGTTCGGCGGACCAGGGGAGGTAGCTGGTGTGTACCCAGCTGCCTCTTTATAGGTAGGAGCCCGCGGCCACCTTCCGCCGGGCGGAACGTTGGGGCGGCTATCTAAGGGGAATAGCTTAGTTCGATCCCTTGCCGCCCCAACACTACGGTCTGTCGGTACACCGTGGGGTTTTAGTCCGTGCAAGTCGGACATAACCCATCCTCTCCCCCGGGAGGGTGGGTATACATAAGGGATTTCCCCACGTTAAAAAAAAAAAGTTGACGTTGTGCGTGTATCACATACAAAGTGGAGGATAGATTTGGATAAAAGAAATTGTTTGCTTTTTAGTAGCTTGATTCGTAGCAAAACCACGATTTTCTTATTTAATATAACGTCATAAAAGTCTCAGGAAAGTAGGATTTCTATTAATATTTCGCGGTCTACGTTATGTCTTCTTGCCGGGGAAAAATGAGGTAATCAGTATGGTGTGTATGCGCAGGAGAGAGAACGTAAAGCGATAACATTAGTTATAAAAAAAAGTAAGCAAAATAATTCTTTGCTCTCAATGTTTTTGTAATTAAATGTTGAAAACTAATCCGGTCATTGAGAAGAACTATTATGAAACTCGATAAAATTTTATCTTTTCGACGTACATCTATACTAATATATAAAGCTGAAGAGTTTGTTTGTTTGTTTGTTTGATTGTTTGTTTGTTTGTTTGTTTGGTTGAACGCGATAATCTCAAGAACTACAGATCCGATTTAAAAGTTTCTTTTAGTGTTAGATAGCTCATTTATCGAGGATGGCTCTAGGCTACATATCATCACGCTAAAATCAAAAGGAGCTGAGCACTAATGAAGAATGTCTCAAAATCGGGCTATTTTGGAAGCTTCCGCTGCGTGTTAATGTCAGTATTATATGCGTTGCCATGGTAACGCGATGACATTCTATCAAAAATATTTTCATGGTTTATTTTGTATTCCTATTCAAAAAGTTTATTCTACGTTAGTTTTGTTTTCGATTTTTAATTATACGTGTTACGTTTATATCGCAAACATTTTTTAAGTTTATTTTGTGTTGTTATTCAGAAAGTTTAGTAGTAATAATATTCGTCCAATAAGACAGTCGAAGGAATTAATCCATACAGCCAATTCTGAAGTTGTCAATATAATTAGTTTTCTTCTTTGTCCAAGTTAATGTAAAGGTATAAGCGCCGAATCCTCTACATAATATAACGTAATTTTTTATCTTCTTAATCTTCAAGACCATAGAATTAATGCTTCGTGGTTTTATTTTTCATTCATTTCACTTATGCAAAATAAACGAACGATATTATATAATACGCAACCAATTTCTACACGATATAGAATCATGTAACACAATATTATGAAAAAAATATAAATCCACTACATGACAGACTGAAATCCCGCCAAACACTCTTTTTTTTTTACTTTATTTTTGGCAATCAATCTTTCCAATTATTACTGCCATTGTCACGTAGTCAATAATATCACAAACTTCGTGTGATCATTCCAATATTAAGCATCGTGTGAAACCATATTCTAACAAGATGGTGGATCCCTTGCTAGAACCTTCCAGGGAGTTTTTGTGGCATCTCAGAATTTCATGCTCCGTGTTATTATTTTCCATTCACTTCACTTATGCATAATAAAATAACTATATTACGTAAAACACCACCAAATTTACACAATATATAGTCAAATAACACAAGATTATGAATAAAATATAAAATCCACTACATGACAGACTAAAATCCCGCCAAAAACTCCCCAAACACTCTTAAAAAACTTTATTCTACATTAGTTTTGTTGCCAATTTTTTATTTGTGATATATTACATATTATAAAAGTAAAGGGAGTGTAATTTATATTAAAATGAATTATTTTTGGTGAATACAATCTGTGATGCTACAAACATCAACATTTTTTTTAACTCTGTCGATATGTCTGTTTTTTTATTTGTTCCGGGTAATCTCCGAAACGACTGGACCTATTTGAATGTTTTTTTTTTCTTAGAAATACACCTTCAACGGACTACAAGTAATATTTGAACGGGAATTTTACGGGCAAATAAGTAACTAATTAGCTGTTTTATTTAATATTGTTTGATAATGTGTAGCTTCATATTTTCATTATTTTCTTATATAGTGTGAGCACTGAGGGTGATATATAGTTTAAAATTCCAGTTATGTGGCTGATCATAATCCCATCCCATTCGATACACTATTAGTATTCACATACATAATGTACACGTTACCTGTTACAGTAGATGATGTGCGTGTGATACAAATATTTTTGAAATAGTATTATTGTAATTTACACTAGATGTGTAATCACAATTTTAAATTTATTTGATATATTAAAAAAAAACGCGTGCGAAGCCGCGGGTAACAGCTAGTATCTACATAAAAAACTAGTTACAATCATTTTAGCGGATGTTGATGCTAGAGGGAAGTGAACTCCAGGCAAAATGCTCGAACTAACTACCTGGGAAATCGGTAATATCCTTTGGGGGTTTGTTTGTACCTAACAAAATATTAACTAACCAAAAAGCAAAACGCATTATTCATTTGGTTACTAGCACTTTCATACAATAATAATCAAAATCTATTATCTATAATTTGATAAGACCCTTGTTGATAGATTTATTGTTTCTAGCAAAAGTAACAAGAACGCAGCTCCACTCTAGAGAGCGAGAGTCTGAAGATCTGTATTTCAGGTCTTTGAACCTTTTTCACTCGGTACTTTATATTAATTTGCATGCAATAATTTGCACTGTTCTATACTATTCTATAAAATGTATACTTTTTTTTTGTTCATAAACAACATTGTATAGTTTTAAGAATGTAAATATGAGGTAATTTAAATGAATTTATTATTAATATTATTGGTACTATTGAGCCTGTAACATGGGATGTCCAGTTTGTCACTGTTTCAAATATTTAAATTATATCGTTTTTTTTAATTCAATTTAATTTATTTTAAAACTTAGCTTTCAATGATTTACAAGGTCCCATCTTCTCGGTCTACTCGAACTGTGTACTCTTTTCCACTTGCAATGCACTAAAAAATTACAGAAGTAGTAAGAAAAAATACTATGACTGGCCAAAAATAAATTTATTGTTTCTCTAAATAGCTGTTTCTTCAAATAATTTATCTTTAATGTCCTTTTTCATACGATTATACAAATTTTGAAAACATTTGTCCTCCATAGTGATCTCGGAAACAAGCATTTTATATAGGTTTTTTGGCGGGATTTTAGTCTGTTATGTAGTGGATTTTATATTTTATTCATAATCTTTTGTTATTTGACTCTATATTGTGTAAATTTGGTGATGATTTACGTAATATAGTTAGTTTATAGTGCATAAGTGAAGTGAATGGAAAATAATACCACGGAGCATGAAATTCTGAGATGCCACAAAAACTCCCTGGAAGGTTCTAACAAGAGATCCACCATCTTGTTAGAATATTGATTTACAAGATGCTTTGTTGAAATGATCGCACGACGTTTGTGATATTATTGACTACGTGACAATGGCAGTAATAATCGGAAAGATTGATTGCCAAAAATAAGTTAAAAAAAAAGCATTTTATACTCTTCAATAACCTTATTCGGTATTGAAATTCGATGTCCGCATAAACAATTCCTACTTTTTAAAAACAGGAAGAAATCGCATGGCGCCATGTTGAGACAAGTTGATGGACGTAGTTATAATATCTACGTTATTGCTTGTCAAAAAATCGTTTGTCTATTTATATGAGACCTGATACTGTCCTAGTGTAAGATACGATTTATACGATCTTTTTGGTTATTTTTTAGGTGGGAGAGCCACGCTGGAGCTGTTGCTCGTTTCGGTATGAATGGGTCGGCTCGCTCGGGGTAGTACGGGTGGTACAAAAAACCGAGGTAAAGTAACAATATTTGCATTGTTGCGTTGCAATGGCTATAAACTGTTCGACGATCCACGAAAGCGGCAATAGCCACGCGGCTAGTTTTATTTTAAAAAGTAGCAATCATCCGCTTTGTGGCATACCATATATTTGCCGCTTTGGTTGGATTCACCTAGTAAATCGCAAACAGTCCATTAATGTTTTGTTGTCATCTGTCATTATGTAGCACATCAAATTTGATATTCATTCGTTGAATCTGCTATTATAAGCATAAAGATTCACAAGCGATTCGGTCTGTTTTTGGAAACTCTGTTAAATTGTGAAGGATCCATTCGCAACATTGATTTTTCTTAACTAAGTGTTTAGTAGGTATGATTGTTTCTGTCTCAATCTTATTCCTAAGGATGACCGAATCTTACACTAAGTCATATACCCGCCTGTTTCGACCATATTGCGTACAGCATCTCTCTTTTCGTTATTCACAAGGTAGACGGACTACTATCATGAAATTCGTTACTAAGAGTACCACGATCGTGTTAATTTTGCAAAGCAGTTATAAACAATTGATTTCATTAGCGATTTTCAAATAGGAGGCAAGAATGTCAAGCGAAACTCCATAAACATTATAGTTATTTGATTTTACTTCGTACAAGTTAACGCAGTCAAAAGCCTTACACCTCATAGAATACTCTAATGTATTCTGCGACTCCTCCAGGCTACTATTATATGACTTATCAAGTGTTCGAATGCTTTTTTGACCATTTGGTGAAAACTTATTTTGTTACATTCAATAATCTATCCTGGATATAGCTTAATCATGAAAATAAACTTTGGTTTCAGCCGATTTTATGTAGGTGGAAAGGTTGATTGCTAAATCGTATATCCAGTATTTTGTCAGTGCTGAAAATATATATCGAATATAGACAATCTGTGAATATTACAGTCACATTAGTACATGATTTGATGCGAAGCGACCAACGATATAGCTTTTGGTGTTTTCGTCATGTATGAAACAGAAACATGTATTTCAAATCAATGTGAACCTTATATGCGAAAAATAGTTCTGAAAGTTATTGTTTACCTTTTCGAATTGTTGTAAAACATGAGTTTTTTGATAGGGAAAGGTCTTTCGATTTTGATCTGTTAGTAATGGTTACACGCCGCGTCTTAGCTACCGGTGCATATAATTTAATGCAGGTTAATTTTTACCCTTCAACTAAAACAAATGTAGTAGATGATTTTTTTTCGAATTTGGAAACAATTGATTTAGCGCAGTGATTTATTATTCTTTGCTTTAAACTTTTCGGAGTTTGAAGTCTTAAAATATCTCTGCACTATTTGTGGCAAATTCTATACGGTTTTAGGTAGAAGTTCAATACAAGCGTATATGTACATGTATATGTTAATATTGACAAATATATTTTAAATGACCTTTACCGAGCTGTATTTATATTTATATGTAATTCTAAAGAAATCGTAAACCCAAAAAGAATGCAACCAGTCTTTGGAGAAGCATGAAATTTTTGGATATCATTTTGTATTTTTCTTTCAAAATCATATTATTATGTCGATAACATGAAAGTATGTTCCTAATATGTATTTCACATCGAAATTCCAAAAATGTATACGAATCCAATATGTATCCGCGGGAAATATGAGCGTGTGAGTATAATTTAACAATCAAATATCAAAAATCAGTGTTTAGATTTGATTTGATTCGTTGCAAAAGTTATATATTAGCCACTTCCTTTTACCTCGTGGTATCGAGTAAACGGTATATTTAGGACATAAGATGACTTAATATGAGGATAAATATTATAGTGAATGTTACTTTGCACTTCCGCGTGGAATTGATTGACCATATTACTACGGTTCAATCGAGGAACGCGGTTTTAAAATTTTTTTTTTTTTTTTAGTAAAAAACCCTTTGTTGCATCGATACGTAGTAGTGATCAATCATTTCCAGGCGAAAGTGCAAAGTAACATCCACTATAATATTTAATTATGGATTTACGGAAAGAAACGCTTTTTTCATTCAAACATTAATATTAGGAAAAAGCAAATAAAGAAACAGAATTTGAATAGAATACTTCGAGGAACAAAATATATTTTGAATTTGTTTGTTTCCAAAGCAGTTATTTTTAGAAAAACACAACAATAAACTTAATCAATAACATATATGATAATAATAATGGTAGTTAAAGAATAATGTTATAATTGTATGGTTTTACATAACTATGTTATCAAATTTTTAAGACCTTTAACACCGTATCTTTTATCAACAAAAATTAGATTGGAAATGGAGGGTCTTCGTCAGAGATCCCTGTATATAAAAGGATCCCAAGACGCTGGAATTACATTCATCGTTTGCGGTCGTCGAAACGGTCGTGCGGCAATAAAATAAATTAAGGTAGGTAATTCAATTTTTACATATTAGTTATTATTTTTAAGTGTTATTACTTTAACTATTTTTTGGATATAGGTTGCCACTTTTTATCTCACGGGCAATTAATTTGATCACGTTTATTATGTTAAGTGATAAATATAAAATTTACTCTTTACCAAATAATACCATTCCAGAAAAGTGGTAACAATTTTGTGAAGTCCGGAAAGGTACATGTCCAGGACCGTGGCAGAGGTACGGGGATATATGTGTAGTTATCGTTAAATATTCCATACTAGCATATAAAGCTAATAGGTAACGTAAGATTGCCGTGGCTTCAAATATTTTTAATTACTCTGCCATATATTGTATTCTTCACTGTTCCTCACTTTTCTGTATCATCATATCTAATGTGTTTATTTATTTTTATGAGTGCAACTTATCGGAATATGAGAATTGAAAAATGTAGTATGACTTCGCATTATTTGTAATGTGGAGTCATTACAGTTCGGTTGAAAAGAAAGAACGACATGTGGTTACGTAGTCTAAACTGTACCTGGTTATAACCAATACATTTTATGCCTGAAAAATATATTTTATTTAGTTTTGTATATTTCAAATGAGGGGCTTAAAATAAACAGACAGATTGGTCAAAAAATTGAAGTCATGGTGGTCTGTTGGTTTGACCCATAGAATAATATACTATCGGCTGATGGTGAAGGAAAACATCGTGAAGAAATCTGAGAAATGTTTTTATTCTACTGTTTGTGGGAAAACATAAAAATGACGAGTTTCTAGAATTTTAAACCATCAAATCGACGACGTGGTTAGTAGGTTCATCCATCGTGGACGCTCCGGTATGAGATATTGTGGATTATAACCTAAAGATGACCATAAAAGATCAAAATAGTTAAAAACCTAAAGTAGTTAATACTTAAATAAAATTAAACAAATGAATATTAAGATAAAAGAAATTTGCTCACGGATACAATTTTTTACATATACAAGAAGACCATTAGACGTAAGCAAAAAAGGTGCCGACCAAGAGTCTGCAAAATATAAGAAATTTAATTAAAAAAAAATCACGAATTCATCGTGGGTCGACGTGATAATTATGCCCATAACTTCCTTCGAGAAGAGGCCTATAGCCCTGAAGTGGGTCTTTTACAGGCTGATGATGATGATGATCGCATTCCATATTATCAGTAATTCCTACAAACCAAATGATTATGTTTCTTAATATACCTATATCAATATCTATATATATACTGTTAAATAACCATAGTGTTTAAATGGTAACAGGCTAAGTTTAGAAAGGATACTATTTTTTGATAATAGCTACCGTAATAGTTCGATTGGTGCTTGGTGTGAGATTTTAAATTTGTGAATGGATGTTAAAAATATTAAGAATATTAATTAGTGTAGTCGTCTTTCAATTGCTTTATAAATTTTATTGTTATTTTCATCTACCGAATACTATTAAATATATTTTTTAAATTTATTTATAGAAAGGGATTTTGAAAATGGCCACCAAGAAGTTCGCTGGAGCGTCCCCTTACACCTATTTCAAGTATGATCATCCCCCAGAAGACTATGTGTTTGAAGAGTAAGTAGTACAAGATATCATTGCATTAACATTTTCTTTAATCGATCTTCAATGACTTTTTTTTTCTCGAACTGACTATGCTATTGACCCAGCAAGGTCTTAACAGCTTCACCGGACTACTATTTATAGACATATCTTCAATGACAAATGTAATTGATTCGCAGAACTTTGGTTACGTTTTCACGGAACCCACTTTAGGATCGGTACTTTAGATAATAGTAGTGAGAATTTAAACTCTTCATTATTTAATAGAATTTATACAAATGTCATAATTTACTGCATCATCATCACATTTGGAGTCCTTTATAGTTTCACAGAATAAATAATATTTCCAATCATAATAGACAATAAGGAACCTAAAATATACGTTACATTAGTTTCCTTACTGTGCATATTAAGATTGTTTTAAAGAATGTTGTGAATAAAAGAATTAAAATATCACTTGGACATTTTTTTATTGTGTTTTCAAAAAATCGATTTTAATTTCAGGTTTCTCAACAATTATTCACTAAATCACAAGTCAAAATGCCAAGCACCTCCTGTAGTCGCTGCTGTTTTTGGACTTGGCCGCGCTGGTTCCTTCCATATGCCTAATATGATTCAAAATCCCCGAATTAACCTAAAATACATAGTCGACGATCGCACCGACATGTTTGATGAGATGAAAAAGTACTGGAACTTCAGTGACAAAATCACATTCTTACCTTCCAAGGACGCCGACCGTGTCTACAAAGATAAAGAGTAAGTTCCCCTGTAAACTTTTAATTAATTTAATTATTTACGAGAAAACAATCAACAACAGGAACATATTAAATAAGACATCACGTAAATGCAATTTGTAAAAAAATAATTATGTCACCAATTACAGTAGATTTATCATACACTAGCTGTACCCGCGGCACCGCACGCTTTTTTAAAATTGTATTAAAGAATTATAAACTTTTGAGACTATGTACAATTATAGAAATGCTCTTTAAAAACAATTCTAAATACGATACGCAGGCCACTCACAGTAGCATGTAATGTACACTATCTAATATATAAAATTCTCGTGTCGCGGTGTTTGTGGTTAAACTCCTCCGAAACGGCTTTCCCGATTCTCATGAAATTTTGTGTGCATATTGGGTAGGTCTGAGAATCGGACAACATCTATTTTTCATCCCCCTAAATGTTAAGAGTAATTCACGCCTTAATTTTTACATGGCAAAACAACGTTTGCCGGGTCAGCTAGTAGATATATAAATACTAACAATGTACCTAGTTAGGTTTACCATCAGCAACATGTCTAGGATTTTAACCCACCATATAACTATCTTTGTGCTCACTTACACTATGTAAGGAACTAATGAAACAATAACTTAAAATATTATCATAAAGATTTACATCTAAATTACTGTGTCATTATAATTGCGATCTTGTGTCTATACAAAAAATAAATGCTTGTCTGTTCTGCAAGAAATTGTATTATGGACCTCTTTACATAATACGTTTATGGTCTAATATCTTATTAGGAAGACCTCTTCTATCTTCAAAGTTACTAATAATTATAATATCGAATTATAAACAATTTTGATAACCATTTCTCTAATTAAAAATAAAGAACGAGTTGAAATCTTGCTAAATTTCACACAGTCTTGGGAAACAGCTAGTCTAAAATAGAATAACCTCAATTACTTTTTATAAGGTCAGGAGAAATTCCCCGAAAAATCGCTCTAACCTTTTGGAGAAAGTATTTTCGGCAAATCCACGGTTAACAGCTAGTATAAACTAAAATCGCCCGAATTACTTTTCATAAGGTCAGCTACCTTCCAGTGAAAATCTCGTGAAATTGGTCTAACCGTTTTGGAGCTAGTATTACAGGCGAAGCCACGATTAATGCTAGTATAAATTAAAATTGCTTGAATTACTTTTATAAGATCAGCTATCTGACAATGAAAGTTTCGCGAAGATCAGCTTAACGGTTTTGGAGATAGTACTGTGAGCAAAGCCACGGTTACCATCTAGTATAAATTAAAATTGCTTTCATTACTTTTTATAAGGTCAGCTATCTGCAAATGAAAGTTTCGCTAAGATCAGCCTAACTCTTTTGGAGATATCATTGCGGACAAAGCCACGGTTAATAGCAAGTCTAAATTAAAATAGCCTGAATAACTTGTTATGATGTCCACTATCTGTTGGTGAAAGTTTTGTAAAAATTAGTCCAATTGTTTTCAAGATAGCATTGCAGAAGAAGCCGTGGTTAACCCTTAGTCTAATTTAGAGTAGTCTATGTCACCCGCTGTAATTTCAGCTATCTGCCAGTGAAATTCCCGTCAAAATCGGTTTAGCCGTTTCGGAGATTACCCGGAACAAACAGACAGACAGACAGACAAAAATTTTAAAAATTGCATTTTTGTTATCAGAAGCGTGTATACTTTCGTACCTAATCAGTGATTTTTTTTTATTTTGCTGTTACAGACACTCCATTTTTATTATATGTATAGATTACATCATACAATGTAGATCATACAGATTTATCATACGATGCAGAAGATAATAATAATATGCAAGATACTAATAGAGAAAATACAATTAGGAAAGATCAAGGGAAAGAAGAAAATAAAATAGAACTAATATAGTATTATTAATGCCTTAATAAATTTCGTTGGCGATTTGTTTAAAAGAAAGCTGGATATTAAAATATCTTTTAAAATTTGTGCACATATTATACACTATCTGACCCGTGCACCCTTGTCTGCACCAAATCGGCTATCACCGGTTTCGATTGTATTTTTAAATGCGAAAAATTTTAATAAACCTAAAACCCGATTGCAGCCACTCCTACGGTTTCCAAGTGTGAATCGATACTATCGAAGGACTCATTCAAACATATATCCAGTTGATCTGTGAGAAATCTTTTAAAATAAGCCTAGAATCCGTTCGCACCTTCGCCTATCGGATTCAATTAATATAAAAAGTAACCTAAATATATTGGTGGTAATTAGAAAAAAACATAAGGAGACGAAATATAGCTTGAATTTCTAGTTATTCTGTCTGCAATATATAACATAGAAAATTTACCAAAGTTCGTCAAGAATTTCATTATTTACAAATTTTTGACTTTCATCCGCTGTCCAAAGGAATCCCTTGAGTTTTATGGGAGAAATGTATCTTAGATGTAACCTTGTAATATTAGTTATCACTATGTTAAGTTTTATCAAAATTGCTTCAGTACCTTGGGAGTGATACGTGTTCACCCTGAATAGACAAAAATTGTAAATAGATTATCTTTGGCTTCTATATCGATAACAATGTCTACCCCGATTATAATTTTCAAGAATATTTAATGTACAGATTTGGACCGTTACAGTTTTGTTATAGTAATACAATATTACAATACATAAATTTTTGTATTGCATTAACTATTACAGAGTGAATGTCGTATTCATCACCTCTCCGACTCCCACCCATCATAAAATTGTTGTTAACGCTATCGCTAACAACAAAGATGTGTTCTGTGAGAAGCCTATCGCTGAGAACGTAGAAGATACCAAGAAGTGCTATGAAGCCGCTAAAGCTAAGGGTCGTGTCTTATACGCCGCATTCAACAGACGTTGGGACCCGTCCTATAGAAACTTCAAGAACAGAGTTCGCAGCGGAGAAGTCGGTCATGTTCAGATGTTGAAAGTTACAACTAAAGATTCTCCTCTTCCTCCTATTGAATATTTGAAGACCTCAGGTAAGCACTATATACTTTAGGCACACAATACGATTTACGCTAATACGTTGGATAGCTTTCTCTCGGTATTCATCAGTGGAAAGTACTTCTACTAGCTGCCCACCCTGGCTTCGCACAGATGTACTTACTAAGAAAATGAGACTAAAATTTCTAACTATAATACGACCATGTATTGAAATAAAATGACATGAGCAAGTGAACGTCAATTATGTCGGCATTTTTGATTTTCTCCATGCTAACTCCTGTTTCATTCACTGCTTATATGGTGATTTTTTAAACCACGTTTTTAATTTTTTTGTACAACTCAGACGTTTTTTTTTCATACTAGTTGGAATAATTATAAATATAAGCAAAAACAAAAGAATTAGCCATATAGACGCAACTGTTCTGAAGTGATGTGATCATACATTCGGTAGTTGATGTTTATTTAACTATTTAACTGTGCCCGCGACTCTGTCCGCGTGGAACCTAATATGAAAAAATGTTATAAAAAACGTCTGAAATTATTAAGTCGTCATTGAAATTACTATAACTTTTGAACCGATTTTAATGAAACCAAAACTAAATGTTACTCGACGATATGCTTTATGATTTCCTTCGTAAGGTGAACGCAGTACTTGAGCAGTGATATATGTTCAAACAAACAGACAGACAGACATTCCTAAAAGTGATTAGAGTGTATTTTATTAATCATTCCAAGACACCTGCAACCATCTTTTTTCACAAAAATCTAAAAAATACATGCAGGGTAGATTTACATTCGTATTATTATTTTTTAATATCATAGGAGGCAAACGAACAGACGGGTCATCTGATGTTAAGTCATCAATGCTGTCCATAGACACTAGCAACACTAGGGTAGTCGGTAGTGGATTGCCAGCCTATGTTTGAGAAGGATCGGAAGGGGGGGGGATGAAAGAGAGGAAGGGAGGAGAGGGTAGAGGATGTGGTCTATATGTATAGAAGATAATGATATGATACTTAGGTGTTAATCATTGGGTTCATTCATTGTCAAATTAATAATAAATGTTTTATCACAGGTGGTGTTTTCCACGACTGTTTGGTGCACGATTTTGACATGGCCTGCTGGATCCTTGGTGAAGTACCCCACCGTGTGCAAGTAGCAGCCTCCGCTCTTATTCCTGAAATCAAGGCTATTAACGACTTTGACACTATTGCCTACCTGCTCTCTTTCCCATCTGGCGCTGTTGTTATGGGCGACAACAGCCGTTTCTCTGCATTTGGTTACGACCAGAGACTCGAGGCTTTTGGTAACAGAGGTAAATATTTTAGTGGAATTTGCCAATATTTATATCATATAGGAGGCAAACGAATAGGTGAGTCACCTAATGTTAAGCGATCACCGCCGTCCATAGACACTTGCAACACCAGAGGAGTCGCAAATGCGTTGCCAGCCTGTGTTTTTGGGGAATAGGGGAAAGGGGTGATGGGGAGTGGTGGGGGAGAGTGAAGAGGGGAAGGTGGGGAGATGGGCCTCCGCCCTCTCTCACTGACCGAATGAAACGTAACAATGCAAGCACTATTATTTCATATGATTGTTTCTGTGGGTCGAGTGGTAGTATCCCGGGCGAGCCGATCCATTCATACTGAAACCAGTAATAGCTTCAGTGTGGCTGTACCATCTAAAAAATATAAATACTTAAAAATAACAATACTTTTTCCTTCTCAGGCTTGCTCAACGTAGGAAACGAAAGGCCATATTATTCGACGGAGTCGACGATCTGTCACGAGGGAATTAGGAAGACACCTATCTTCTACTCATTCCCGTCCCGTTACAAGTTTGCCTACAGAAATGAGTTGGAACACTTTTTGGATGTTGTGCAGAGTGAGTTCAATTAATTATTTGTTACATATATACAACAACAGAAAAAGTAAAATGTTACCATCTCTGATATATTTGTGATACGAATCACAACGTTTAGATTATCTTATTTTTTAATGTGTTCAGAGGTAATATCCTTTTTTTTAACATGAGGAAATCCCTTATGAATACCCACCCTCCCGGGGGAGAGAGTGGGTTATGTCCGGCTCGCACGGACTGAAACACCACGGTGTACCATCAGACCGTAATTGTTGGGGTGGCAAGGGATCGTATTTGCTACTCAACCTTTGTAGAGTCGCCCCAACGGTCCGCCTGGCGGAAGGTGGCCGCCGGGCTCCTACCTATAGAGAGGCAGACTGGGTACGCACCAGCTGCTTCCCCTCGTCCGCCGGGCCTGTGCATTGAGGAGACGAGCCCCCCGGCCCATCCCCTCAGGTCCGTCTACAGTGACAGGAGGAGTTGGGCAAAGCGCCGCCTCCTCCTGCCGATCCTCTGTTGGCGGAGATGGCCACTCAGAGGATCCACCTCGCGGGCCCTCTCCGCCGCCTCCTTCTGCGAGTTGACCTCGTCGCAGAAGGAGGCCATTGCTTGCCACGCCTGTTCGCTGCCGAGTATGGCGCTGTCCCTCCCACGCAACACACTCGAAAAGCGTATGCTGCGCAGTATCTTCCTCAGCACCGCACTCGTGACAGGCGGCGGTCGGCTCGCTGCGAGCGATCCGGTGCAGGTACCACCTGAAACAACCGTGTCCGGTCAGTACCTGCACCAGCCTGAACGTCAGGGAGCCCCACTCCCTATTAATCCACTCCCGTAGGACCGGGCGGATGGCGTCAACGGTGTACGTCCCAAAGCGCGCGTCCGCCAGGTCCTGCATCCACCTCCTAATTGCCCCCTCCCGCAACTCATGCCTCCTGACTTCTATCTTCCTGGGAGCCGGAGGCTCCCCACTACGTTTCCTCGCCGCCGTGAATTCGTACACGGTGGCGAGAACCCCTGCCTCCAGCTCCCAAGGAAGGGAGCCGGCGAGCGTAAAGGCCGCCGCCGAGGACACCGTGCGGTACGCCCGGATCGCTCACCGTGCCACTGTGCGCTGCGCATTAGCGCAATACGCAGCGCGCGCAGGTTATCGGCACCGATGGCGTCTGCCCACACCGGTGCCCAGTAGGCTGCCATCACCCGCACGACTCCCATATAGAGTCGACGGCACCCGGCACCCGTCCCCCCTACATTGGGGAGCAACAGGCCGAGTGCCGCCGCCGCCCCAGCAATTCGCGGTCCGAGCCCCGCAAAACGGGGCTAGAAACGCCAGCGCCCGTCCAGGGTGAGACCCAAGTATTTCATTTGGGATCCCACCCTGATCCGGACGCCCTCCACCATTATATGGGCCCCAGGTGGTTGCCCCCACCGAGGCCCATGAAAAAGTATGGCCTTGGTCTTCTCGAGGGGCACCCTGAGGCCCAACCTCCTTATGCGCCTGACCACGAGGGTTGTGGCCATCGTGACCAGGCGCTCCACCTCCCTCCATTCGCCCCCCCTGGCTACGACTAGGGTGTCGTCCGCGTAACAGATTAGACGCGCTCCATATGGGAGCACGCCACGGAGCACCCAGTCGTATTCCATGTTCCACAAGAGCGGCCCCAGGACCGAACCCTGTGGAACTCCTCTTTCTGTCGCCTGCTGGATCATTCGCCCGTCGCCGTCCACGTAGGCGACTTCCCTGCCTTCCAGGTACGCCTCCACTAGCCGCCGCAGATACGTGGGCACTCCAAAATATCGGAGTGCCTCCCGTATGACCCCGTGCGGCAGTCTGTTCAAGGCGTTGGCGATGTCCAAGGACACCGCCAACACCTTTTCCCCCTGAGAGGTCGCCTCCGCAGACAGCGACTTGAGGAGGCACAGGGCATCCATGGTGGAACGCCTTGCCCGGAAGCCGAATTGCGCGTCCGACAAATTCGGCCCTACTCCCTCCAGGTGCTGGACGATTCGGAAAGAGACGACCCTCTCCAGAACCTTCCCGACGTCGTCCAGCAGGACGAGGGGCCAATACCCAGACGCGCAGTCCGGAGGGCGGCCCGCCTTCGCGATCAGGCAGAGCCGCTCGAACTTCCAGGGCTTCGGGAACTGACCGACCGCCAAGCACCGGTTGAACAGCTCCCGAAGCCAACCCCCCAGATGACCCATTGTAAGGCCGAGCACCCGACCCGGGACCCCGTCAGGGCCGGGCACTCTCCGCCGGTTGAGGAGGCGTTCGACAGCCCTCCCCATCTCCTTTTCCGTAATTGGGAGAGGGCCGCCAGACACCTCCCCAACTTCCGCCCGAGGTGGGGGCATGGGAGGAGCAGATATCAGCGGAGGGTCGAGGAACAACTCTCCCACGACCCTCGCCACCAACTTCGGCTGGATGGTCTCCGTCACCGGGGGCGCCCAGGATCGCAACTTCTTGCGTACGATCCGATATGGGCGCCCCCGAGGATCTCCCTCCACCGTTTGTAGCAGCTCCGCCCATGCCGCTACTTTCGCCCGGCTGATGGCAGCCTGCAGGGTCTTCCTGCACTCCCTGTAGGTGCCATACAGCCGAGCCTCCTCCTCAGGGTCCCGGTGCCGCCGCCGGCGGCTGCACCCGAACAGCCGCCGGGTCGCGGAGCAGGCCGCACGGAAATCCGCTATCTCCGGCGTATAGTGTACTCGGTGTATAGTGATAACTATATAAACGAACATATTGTTAAACATTCTGCTGCCTTTAATACTTTGTCAAACATTTGTAGGTAGTAAATCGATTTTAAATTCAACGAATATAAACGTGTAATGTATATAAAAGCATTTTGTTATCGTCATTCAATTTTTTTTAAAGATAAAATATTTGTTATCAGAGGGTGTCCCCATGGATGTGACTAGTTGGCAAACATTGGCTGTTAGCAAGATAGCTACTGCTGCTGAACAGAGTGCGCGAACTGGTAAAGCTGTCGACCTTGACTGGTCAGGAGATGACATGCCAGCAGAATATTCATAAACAAATCCATGATCCTCACTCTATCGACGGCTTAACCTTACTATTGTTATAAATACGCTATCACGCTTAATTATATTGTTTTGTACAGGGTATGTAATATCTTTTTGTTTAAATAAATGAGCATTAAATAAAATATCGTTTTTTTTATGCCACCGTGTGTAAGACAGCGGCATCCATCATAGGTAGACTTCGCAACAGTGCCAACTGAATAATGAAAATACTGGTAGACATACAATAGTCATTATCTAAAGCACTGGATATCGTAATTTCATTTTTGTTACAACTTTGATTAATTTTATATTTTAATTCTAATTTTAACTAAGTAGTTCAATAATGTGATTATATTTATATAAGGCACGCGTTTTTTCTTAGGAGTTAATAAATGAATCACTTCAGGGCGGCGACGCTATTTGGGTAATTTATTTTTTGTTGTATGTAATTGTCAGGACAAGGTTATGTAATAATATATTTGAAAAACCGTATGGAAAACAAGAAAAAGATGGGTTAAAAATCTCTATACAAATATGAAATTGAGTGAGTGAGACAGAAGAATGAGCGGACAATCGTGCGCTCATTTAAAAAATGGTCTGTCGTCACTCGTGTCTTTGGTCTTTTTCAACACTACTTTTTAAAAACAACTTTAAAAAAAAATGCATAGGGTTGAATTTGCACAAACATAAGACTATAGTATAACTATTTAATATACTATATAACTATGTAACTTTTTTTAATAGTTTATACAGTTTAACATACTGGAAGCGATAATGGCACACTGTTTGTGGTATTCTGACAGCATGTCAATCGACGTAGGTTTTGATAAATCGTTCAAATAAGTTTCAGCATTCTGTGAATAAAAACGTCATAATGAAACAATAGCACGGTGCTAAGACTATCTTTGTGTCATTCTAGTTTGTAACCAATTTTGAATTAAGATTTTCAAAAAAAATAATCGAAATTATACTAGTTGATTACGTGTTCGAACACCATACCTATATTAAATCTTAGTAACTTAGACGGTTTCGATGAAGGAAATCATTGTGATGAAACCATAGTATAATCTTTTTAATGTACATTAGTCTATTATCACCTTGGAGTTGAAAATCTCTCGCCAAGCCCTTGTTGGCTTGTCCCGGCTGCTGTGCTCCTAGGTTTAACTTGCTTACCGTCTGACACCCGAGATTTTGCGTTTGTGAATCATACTCAGGCTTAGATTTAGCATGTTATTAACTCAAATTCCTTTGTCATCCAAGATTGTAGCCAAAGTAAAAAATTTATATAATTTTTTAGGTTGAAAAAAATTTAAATTTATGTAAAGGAAGTTTAACCGGGCATTACGTCCATCTGATAATACGTAGTAACTATTTTTTTTATATCATAGGAGGCAAACGAACAGATGGCTCACCTGATATTAAATGATCACCACCGTCCATAGACACTTGTAAAACCAAGAGAGTCGCAAGTGCGTTGCCAGTCTGTATTGAGGAGGGAGGGGGAGGGGCGGAAGTGAAGAGGAGAGGGGGTAGGTGAGAAGAGGTGGGCCTCCGGCGCTCTCACTGACCGAACGAAACACAACAATGCATGTCGGTTTTCTCTGAAAGGGTGGTACTACACCGGGCGAGCCGACCCATTCACGCTGAAACCAATAATAGCTTCAGCGCAACTCTACCTCCTACATAAAACCCTATATTACTAATAAAAGTTACATTTTACTACAATAGCGTGAAAATATATTTTATCGTTATTCTATTTACCGTATGATTTTTAGAAGATATCCCATGTATCTCGTAATCAGTCAAATTTTGGCTGTAAACACGATTACCACTGCTACAAAGAAACTTGATATCGACTGCTCAGGAGATAATTTCCCAGCTGATATTCATAAGAGTAATTTTCTAGGCAATTCTTTAGACGGCTTGACTGAAGATCATATATTTTTATGAATATCCAACTATGCTAATTTTGTCAGAAAAATAGATATAAGCATCTATTGTATTTGAGGAGATGAATATTATTGAAGGCACTTTAGGTGTAAAAAAATAAAATTCGTTATACAATAAAAAAAATGAATAATAATAAAAATAAATGTACGTATACATATACTCATGCATTTATATGTACATATATAAATAATAATAATATTTTTTTTTTGTCTTCAGTTATCCTAATTTAGTAATAAATCTAGTTAAGTTCCTTGTTTCTTATAACTTGCAATTCTATGCAAATGACTTATTATAAATTTCACACCCATACCTAGTTGCATTTTTGGCATAAATATCAACATTTTCATTCCCCACAATTCCACAATGGCTAGGGATCCATGCTAAAACTACATCTAATCCAAGACAGTGACAGTTGAATAATAGTTCTCTGGTCTTTAAATTTAATGGAAAGTTTGACTTGGAACGTATTGGAAATTTAGAAACGTCTTGCAAACAACTTGTACAATCAGAAAAAAATATTCTTCTATTTAACTTGTGAGCCTCTACATATGCTACTGGTTCAAAAAGTGCTATAGGCTCAGCTGAAAATATAGACGACATATAGGGACATTTAAAACTCAGGGTAATTTTAAATTTTGGAATCCACACAGCATATCTATTAGTTTAGTTTCAAATATCAACTTAGCATATGTAAAAGCGGTAAATATTATCTGTTGTCTGTTGTCAAAGGATTTCGTTGCCGCTTAAGAATTAAACAAAAAATCTATATTTCTAACTTTCAGTAGTTCATCCCGAATTTATTTTGTAGATACATCGTTTATTCGAAACCTTAGTAGCTTATTTTACATAGCATATTTTACTTATATTTTATGTATTTTTTATATCTGTTTTTATACGACGATGGTTGCGAGCAAGCATGTGGGCCGCCTGATGTTACGCTTAGTGGCCGGGTAGAAGTATTGTAGAGGCAGTTCCTGCCCACCCTACTAAATGGTGTAATGAGAACACCTAGGGAGTTTAGTCAGTACTTACCTAGCACTCAAATATGCTGCCCGGCGAGGTAGAGATCCAAGAAGATACCTTCGAGAGACAAAATACCTACGGACGTTTGAACCGGAGGTGTCATATGCGCGAGGAGACATATTATTTTTTTATATTTCACGCTACGATTAAACTTATAAAATTCGTATAATTGATAACTAATGCCTGTTTTTTTTTGTAACAACTTGTTTTTAATAGTTTTACAAATTATTATTGTTTCATTATTAGTTAAAATTCAACACGGTGTACGTTTAGAAAAGTTAGAATATATGATTAAATACCAAGACCAATTTATGTTTTCTAAACTCGTATCATTAAGTTTAGTCATAGTAATTCTAGTGTAGAAATAGGTAATCAGTTTTTATCATTTCTTTGTTATTTCTAATTTAAGAGATACACTTAAATTTTGGTGTGATTATTCTTAATTTCAAGTGTCTGGAATATTTCAGAATGATCTAAAAAAACCTAATACCTGATATTATTATAAGCACACTACAATGTTAATTATGTCTTTATGCAAAAGAGTTTCGCCTAAATAAAATACTACGTTTTATGGCACAAATCTTAAAGAATGTTTTACAAAGTCAAGATTACGATGCCACAATAAATAGTTAAAAGCCAAAATCATTTTTTTCTTAGGAATTCGGGTCCAGATGAAAGGTTTTTACATGTTCCCCATACGGAGTGAAATTGAACATGAATACTTGCTTTTACCTCTGACGTGGAATATTCCGCTTCAATACACTCACTTTGAACACAAGAGAAATTTCAAGAGGGTAATCGGCTCTAGAACATATCTCCTTGATCTTCTGCCGCGACGAGATAAATGAGTAAATACAGTTACAGATTAATTACATTTATTACTTGTCAAGTGGATGACAACATTTTAGTAACCAACAAATCAAAGCTTTCGACACTTCCATTCCAAGTTATTATCATATACTTCACAATGACTTTAAATTAATTAAGAAATAGAAAAAACCAATCGCCAGCAACTTCGTTTGTGGTAATTCTTATAGTATGCCGAGATGAATTTTATTGGTGCGGGTGGGTCAATTCACTGTGGTGTCAAATAATGTCAAATGTCAAATATCGAACCTGAAACACGATCGGTGTACATTTTTATAGAGAAGTGTCCATTGGGAAGACACAACGGCTCTCTAGTAACCTCTTACCGATGAGCCCTAATGTGATTAATTATTTAACTCTATGAAGATACTGTATTTAGTCTTACAATTTACTATTTAGCCTTTAAATAAATAAGTCATAAAATAAAATTTAAAAAGAATAAGTTTTATAACAGTGACAGAATTTTTAGAAACCTTAGTTCTTACCTAGTTTATAAACAAAACAACAAATTCTCCATTTTCTAATAATAAATAGTATAATATCACAGGTCCCCAGACTTTTTTCTCATAGACTACTTTCGAAATTTAGCTGGTCCCGGTGGAACCCTGCAGGTACAGTTAATATTATAAAATTACTTAATTACATTTAATATTATAATTATAAAATGTGAACATTAATTTTAACTATGGAAATTTGCGTTGTGATTGAGTTTCAACCACGAATTAAGAGTTTTCGAAAAAGTGAGCATTGGTTGATTAATGAATAAATTGATTGTGCTATCGTGCAACTCTTTACAAGTAACAGTTGCTGAGCTTTTCATAATATTATCTGCTTACATTGACATATGAAGTCAAGCCAACATCTTAGTTCTTTACTGACGAAAACAAGTAAATTTTCGTGGACTCCCGCTTACGAATTGTGAACCCACTTTTCTTGTCACGCCAACGTAGATCCCCGTCAAGCCTCCCGTATAGCCCTGTGGATACACCTGGACCAATTAAAAACTACAGGTATAGATGCTGTATAATGTTTTATACCTTCATCTGTATTTATAGACTGAATATTTACATGGTAGGTATACAGTACAAATTTTAATCTATTTATCTACGTCTAGATAAGATTTAGTTTTTCATCTTCAAAATTCTACATGCAACTCTTATTTTAATCATTGTTGGTATCTATAAAATACTTATTTGTTAAAATGTATCATAATTTAACTGTTATTCTTAGTTAAAATTACCACAGATGCAGCTTAACACTAGCTGAAGTAGATAAGCGCGAGTGGAATTATTTATCCAATGACAGCGGCCCACTCACTGTCATGGAGACAGGGGTGATTCACTTGGACGCCCTAAAGGAGATAATTTATTGATGAGAATTAGCGATTTGCTCGGATATCCAGAAAAAGCGAACGATCTCTAGTTTACTATTTTTATCTTCGTCCCATTATATTTGCTGGTTGGCTATAAATATTACGAGTCCTGATGCCTTGGTTACTTACTTAACATATTACTTACTATATAACTGGATATTGTCTTTCTTGATAGGTGTATCGAAGACAGCCATGCCATAGAGCATGCCAAATATATTTGAGAAAATAAAATATTCTTGAAGACTTGAAAATCGATAACAAAACACATTTTGTGATTGTTTTCGAATTATTGTCAGTGTATCTATTTATTTGTTTGTATGAGGGCTCACAAACTATGTAGCCGACTTTAATGAAATTTGGCATGACGATAGTTTGTACATTATGGAAATAGATAATGCGCCTGTGTAAATTAAATATATTTGCGATTGTCATTCGTTTCGTTCAAATTAGTTTTTTTTTACTAACATAACAAAAATTATAAATAAGATAGGATTAAGGCCGTAAATAATCTCTTCAATCGGTATAGCTATAATCATAAATCATAAAATCATCTAGTATCATATATATTTTGAAATGAAATTGCGGAATTAAAGTCATCATCATATTTGTAAGTATAAACGTATTTGAGTGTAGAAGCGATAGGGTCTGTCTGAAGTTATTATTCATGATTATTATATTGGTGATTGGTTATCAGATGACGATGATCTAAATAA
>JACEII010000085.1:255575-266550 GCA_014332785.1 Antheraea mylitta
CAAATAAATAACTAATTAGCTGTTTTATTTTAAGCTAGCGGATTCAGCAGACGATACCCGCCCTGATGATAAGACACACTATACCTAAACCTTTCCCAAGAATCATTTATATATTGGTAAAAACGGCATGAAAATGCGTTCTGTAGTTTTTGATCTTATCGCGAACAGACATATAGACAGACGTGGAACAGAACTTTGTTGACACTATGTTGTGATGAACTGTTATCCGTGCATTCGTATGTGTGAAATTGATCAAAAATATGTTGTTCACTGTAAACATGCGCGTGTGACGTACATTGTACTGGACTCCAAGAATAAATATAATTGAAAGTCACATGTTTATATGTGATTTAAATTATAGCAAGGTATATTAATAAATTGATTGTATCAACAATATGGATATATTTTATCTATATAATAAAAGCTATGACACATATTGTTCGATAATGTATAGCTTAATATTTTCATTACTTTCTTATATAGTGTAAGTGAGCACTGAGGCTGATATATAGATAGTAAAGTTCCAGCTATGTGGCTTATGATAAATCTCATGCTATTTGATACACTATTAGTATTCACATATATAATGTACATGTTACCTGTTACAGTAGATGATGTGCGTGTCAAGCTTACAAATTTTTTTGAAAGAGTATTATTGTAATTTACACATCTAATAACAATTTTAAGTTTATTTAATATATTCAAAAAAAGTGTGTGAAGCCGCGGGTAACAGCTAGTGTATAATATACGGAACCTAAAATATACGCCAAATTAGTTAGGATGCTGTGTATATTAAAAATAAAATCACTAAAATAGTATTTGAATGTTTCAATTATTTTGATTGAAAGTTATTATTAAACCGTTAAATCATTTATGTTTCAGGTTTCTCAACAATTATACATTAAACCACAAGTCGAAATGTCAAGCAACTCCAGTAGTCGCTGCTATTTTTGGACTTGGCCGCGCTGGTTCCTTCCATGTGCCTAATATGATCCAAAATCCTCGCATTAGTCTAAAATACATAGTCGACGACCGCACAGAAATGTTTGATGAATATGAAAAAGTACTGGAACATCAGCGACAAAATCACATTATTACATTCCAAGGATGCAGAACGCGTCTACAAAGATAAAGAGTAAGTTTTGCTCTATAATCTAATGCTTAGTAAGAGGGAATAATTAGATTTGAATATCCTTTACCTTGGTATTTTTAACAGTAACTTTGTTACGGACAGCTGAGCCTCGTTAATATTTATCGAATAAGATACATAAAAATGTCTTAGGTAGAGCACTCATTATGACGTAAAAGTCTTGCGAGGCTTAACAACGTTAAGTATTATAAATAGTCATAATTTTTCATGTAAAGTTTTTGTATGTTTGAATGTAGATAAGTAATTATGTTTGGAATATTAAAGAGTCTTACGTCGTTTATTGTAATGTCTTATGTATTAATAAAGCTCTTATGTCGATAATAATGTGTTCTATGTAGTATTAATGAGAATTATGTCGCTTAATGTCTCGTACATAGAATATCTCACGGTGACACCGTATGTGTTAATATATAATGTTTGTGTTAGTGTAACTTGAGGCATAATGTTTTATAAAGAGTAAACAATGTGTTCTTATGTATATTACTCAAGTAAATAGCCTTATGTAACGATTAAAAGTATCGTTAACAATATTTGAATTTAACCGCCATACCGATTATTATTATTATTTGAGAGAAATTGTACTAAACCACCACGTAAAATGTATCGTCGATTCATGTAAACTGTAAATGTGTATGTGTATTCATGTAAATGGCGGCGTCCTTAGGGCATAATCAATGTACTAGGTGTAAGTATATAATCGTGTACATATATAACGAAAAAATGTATGTAAACCACCGACTCTCAAGACACGATTAAAGAAATGTAAAAGTATTGCTATAAATACAGTCCTCTGAAGTATCGAAGAAGTTTTATTGCCCTTCTCAAAGCCGGAAGGGGACCTTGACCTCAATAAACTTCGTATAAAAGAAATCAACTAGTCATAATTATTGTGCTATTAATTACTATTATAATAAACTAGTTGAAGGGAGCTAAAAGGTTTCTTAAAGTTATTAAGTAAATCAAATTTGATTAGGATCAAGTATTGCAACCGTAATAAATGTACATAGTAAGTAACATTTGAATGTATTAAAATAAAAGGTCAACAAAGAAAACGAATCCATGCTTAATATGTTATGAGAAAAATAGTAACTACTTGTTCAAGAGGACTAGAGTTTAATGGATGGGGAAAACATCGAAACTATTACAACGAATAAGTTATTATGGGATGATGGATAATCCTGACGATTGAAATTGAGGTTGCTCAATGGAAATGTCAAGCACCACCAATAGTGCTGTTACCTCAATATCTCAAATTTCAATGATAATTATCAGAAAAAGAGTAAATCCTATTTTAAGAGGTCCAGAATTTAACGGATGGAGAATAAATAAAAAATATTACAACGAATAAATTATTCATAATTAAGATTAAGTAAGATGTAGTTGAAGAATTAAAAAGAATAAAACCGAAACGTTTTAGAATAAATGTTTATACTTTTCATTTCGCGTTAAATTACTAAGTGATTTATAATTCTTGTCTGTTTAAGCCTATTTGGTCTTAGTGTATACCATGGCTATGTAATTCAAGGCATATAAATTATCATTATTTTATGTCACTTTTTGATACATAGTATATGATGGGCAATAGTTTCCAAGGATTGCGTTACTTATAACTTTATTTTTATAAATTACAGAGTGAATGTGGTATTCATTACTTCTCCAACTCGCACTCACCATGACATCGTTGTCAACTCTATTATCAATAATAAAGATGTGTTCTGTGAGAAACCTATTGCTGAGAATATCGAAGATACCAAAAAATGTTACGAAGCTGCTAAAGCTAAGGGCCGCGTTCTATACGCCGCATTTAACAGACGTTGGAACCCGTCTTACAGAAACTTTAAGAATATAATTCGCAATGGAGAAGTCGGTCACGTTCAAATGTTAAAACTTACAACTCAAGATTCACCTCTTCCTCCCATTAAATATTTGAAGACTTCAGGTAATTTATTTTAAGGATTATTTCGTTTAGGCTCGCTATGTAAAACACTAATTAAACTCAATATTATCTTATAAAAAGTATCCTGTTCCAAATTATTAACATTCTCGATCTTCTTTAAAAATATTTGTCATAATATTAGCGTCATCAGACCTACGGAGGTCGGTATGGTAAGAAGCTTAATAGCTTTCTTTCCGTATTCATCGGAGTTCCTGATGATTCTACTATTATTATCATTTAATACATAATATCATTTAGAAATCTATTAGTAATCACTTATTCTGTAATTATTTTGTCATCCATTGTAGAAATAATAATAACTGTACTAACTCAGGTGGCATCTTCCGTGACTGTATGGTCCACGATTTTGACATGGCCTGCTGGGTTCTTGGTGAGCTACCCCACCGTGTGCAAGTAGCAGCCACCGCCCTCATTCCTGAAATCAAGGCTATCAACGATTTTGACAATGTTGCTTATCTTCCCCCTTTCCATCTGGCGCTGTTAATTTGGTGACAACAGTCGTTTCTCTGCATTTGGTCACGATCAGAGAGTTGAAGCTTTCGGTAACAGAGGTAAATATTTAGTAGGATCTGTTAATATTATTTAACTTATATTATGAACTCTAATTTATCTCTAACATTAAAATTATATAGTTATTTTATTTTTTTAGTTAGTTTATTATGCTTCTTAAATAACATCAGACTAGTAAAAATATTCAACATTCAATTGTTGATTTGATTTATTGTCTTGCCAAAAACATATGTTTTATATTTACATTCACATTATAATATGTTTACAGCAATAATGTTTATTTGTTCATAATCTATACTAATATTATAAAGAGGTAAAGTTTGTGAGTTTGTGACCTTGTGATGTTGTGACATTGTAGGGGGTAATCTCAGAAACTACTAGTCCGATTTGAATAATTCTTTCAGTGTTATATAGCTCATTCATCAGAATGGTTATATGCTATATATCATCACGCTAAGACCAATAGGAACGGAGCACAGATGAAAAATATTTCAAAATCGGGATGCTTTTTCGTTTTGAGAACTGCTGCGTGTTAGTGTATCTATTTCACGCGAACGAAGTCGCGGGCAGATGCTAGTTATTTAATATTTTAAGCAGTTTTTTCGAACTAAACTGTGCTGTTTGTTATTCTACGCTAAGCAGATGGTTAACTAGTGTTTCGTTTACAGGATTACTCAATGTAGTAAACGAAAGGCCTTACTATTCGACGGAGTCGACGATCTGTCACGAGGGAATTAGGAAGACACCCATTTTCAAATCATTCCCGTCCCGTTACAAGTTTGCCTACAGAAATGAGTTGGACATTTCTTAGATGTCGTACAGAGTAAGTTATTTAACCTCTTAATATATAGACACAATAAAAAATAAAGTAAAATATTTTGCCAAGGAAGCCAAATTTCTATTAACTTCGATTCTTAACTTATGTCGAACGACGTTAAATTCAACAGAAAATTTACAATGTACTTGGTAACAAGAATTCTGATTCAACGAATATAATGTAATCTAACTTATAAGAGCTCGACATTTCGAGAATTTTTTTTAAATTCATTTGAAATTGTTTTCAATATGTTCGTTTAAAATAACAACACACTTATATTTTTGTAACCACTTTACTCCATACAATGTTACTGAAGTATACAATTAGCAAGCTGTAACTATATATAACCAAACTTTGTTGACCATTCTGCTGCCTGAAGCATTCCAGCCAGCAATAACAAATCAAATCAAAAATACTTTGTTCAGTTGAGGCTGCAATAAGGCACTTATGAACGTCAAAACTACCACCAGTTCGTAAAACAATCTAGTCATCTAGAAGAATCGGCAAAAAACTCGATCGGGTACATGTTATAACATATATTTCCAATACATCATACAATAGCCTTTAGTGGATGCACAGAGAGGAGTCAATTGTAGACATCACTATCGTTCACATATTGATCCACTCTATAATATCCTTATGACAGCAAAACCTGCTTGACGTGGTGCTTAAATTTACAGGTTGGCAATCGGGAACATGCTTTGGGACTTTATTGTAGAACCTAACACTATTACCTAATAAATTATTACTGGTTTTGTTAAGTCGGAAACATGGGACGACCAGCTTATTACAGTTTCTAGTATTTAGATTATGACGGTCTTGTACTAAATGCAGTCGTGTGTAAATATGTAAATTTTTATCGTCAAATACAAGATGTTTACAAGATTATTTTTATTATCAGAGGGTGTCTCCATAGATGTGACTAGTTGGCAAACATTGTCTGTAAGCAAGATTGCAACCTCTGCTGAACAGAGCGCGCGAACTGGGAAAGCCGTTGACATTGATTGGTCAGGAGATGATATACCCGCTGAATATTCATAATCGAACTCATAATCCTTGATCAATCGACGGCTTTATACTTATTTTGTATACGTGTTACTGAACTATGTAATCTGTTTTTGTTTTATTAAATGAGCGTTAAATAAAATATTGTCTTTTATGAGTGTTTGGGCCGATTCACTGATGTATCCTCAAACACCAATCGGGTAATGGGCTTCTCACAATCCAATCAGTGCGCTTAAATTATTGGCGCTGCACTGCCGCCAATATAACAAAAAATATACGCGGCAGTTAGTTGCTGTTCGTTCGACATCGGTAGTACTAAGTCACATTAAAGTTCGTTCGTCGCTGTGTTGATTGTTGTTTTCATACAACATATGCTCCAAAATTGTTATACAAATAATAACTGTACATTGTGTTGCCGCGCGGCTCGTGTTATTGAACGTTTATATATGGAAATACGGAATGTATAGTGACGTTCTGAACAATATTAAACGGCTGATACACTCATATGTGTCTCGTGGATAGCGCTGCGACGGATATGTGCTCGAGCTTCACGATCTGGGCCTTAGACCATCATAAAATGAGTGAGATTGTTCTTTGCCCTGTTCTTTTTGCCTATTTTGTGTTATGTTTCAAAATATTTTTCCACATGAACGTCTTTTTAAGAAATAGATAAAATAATTGAAGAAATAAACATATTTCTATAAAATTCAAATAAACCAATAGTGGCTGCGGTTGCACATACTTCCATTAAATAGTATAAATTAATAACGATAGATTTATATTTAAAAATAGACAGTTTTATGAAAATGTAAACTGGAAAGTAAAAAAAATACTAAATATAAAGTTTTTTTAAGTGAGATAGAACGTAAACTAGATAGAATGCTAATAGAAATATATAGAAAACAAAAGAGATTAAACTCAATAAAATAAAACTTTAAGTTTAAAAAATATCCGTGCCTGATACGCTAGTATCAGAAGAGTCAATGTCGATCTGAAGATGTTCCGTGAAGATGCAAAATACGTGCAAATCGATTGTGGTCATTACACGCTTCACCTTGAGACATGGCATTAGCTAATCAATTACGGAAGGAAAACCTTTGCACAAACTGTTGATAGTCGGTTATCCCGATAGTATCATAAATAGAACGTAATTGTTTATTAGAAGTAAATGATATGTACACATATTTGAAAACAACTCAAACAATAGCTAATAATGTCGTCAAGTCCAGGATTTTACTTTTATTAATTGTTGTCTTTAGTTTTGGCATTTTAAATTACTGGCCAAATAAATTTTGAAGTTGGGGAAATATCTTTATATATATATATATATATATATATATATATATATATATATATATCTCTTTGTAGTATTTTGATTAATTTTGTCTATCAAACAGCACATGCTATGGCAGCTGTAAGGGCCATATATCTGTAATCTATACATTGTTCATATATAGTGTTGATTCATATTGAATTTACTGGTGAATAGCTATCCTATAATAAGAAAATATATTTTAATATTATAGTTGTGACCAGTGGCGGATTTACCCTAAGGCCCAGGAGGCTAGGGCCTAGGGTGGTCAGATATTAGGGGCGGCCAATCGTGACAAAAAATTCACTGACACAGGGGTGGCTGGTACTTACTACATGCCCTGGGGCCTAGGGCAGTCAAGACTGCAAATCCGCCACTGGTTGTGACGTTTAATCAGTTATAATGGACTGGATATTACCAGCCCATTTGAAGAAACCTTAGGACACAGCGCTATCTAGTAGATTTTTACGCGATAGACAAATAGACGTTTTCCTCATCCAGAAAACGCTTTTAAAATCGAAAATGCGTAATCCTAGAATTGTGAATTATTACATAGTAAGAAACGACCGTGCTATCCGCGAAGGCAGCAACTTAATCCATTTTAGGCATTCGCTGTATTGCATGCCGTTAGATCCGCCCGCGCTATCCAATATAGAAGTGTCAGTGTGCAAATTAGGTATGACAGGTCATTGGGATATTATTTTAGTTTCCACGTACTTATCACCGAATAAAGAATTGCTAAGATCCGATTTGCAGGCGCTACTTAAATTAGGATATTCAGTTATTATAGCGGAGGACCTTAATAGCGGGAACGTTATCTGGAATAGTCCGTGAACCTCTCGTAGCGGGAGGATACTCGACGAACTGGGTACGATTCTCGCGTATGACGTCATAGCCCCTCCGGAACTCACGCAGTATCAAGATAATTGCCGACCGTCAGTCATAGATGTAGCTTTGTTAAAAAATATCACACTCCCTGTACGACTCATACAAGTCGTACACGCATTCGATTCAGATCATCGCCCGGTTGTTTTACAGTTAGGTTAGAACTCAGACTTCACCCCGCCGTCGGTTAGGGTGGCTGACTACACGAAACTTGTTTAATATTTTAAAGATAACCCGTTGTCTAGTATCTTAGACAGGATTCCGGACGTGTTGGTGTCTAAAACCGACGCGGATTCGGCTCGATTCCCTGGTTGCTTATCTCCAGACCGCCGCCAGAGAGACCTCGAAAGGGGTACAAGCGGCGAACGATCGCCTTTTTATACTCCCTGACGACGTGAGAGCATTGATCACGGAAAAGAACGGCGCGACTCGAGCTTACTACGCTTACCCGTCTGTAGAGATCACGATCGGTTACGTTTATTACGTAAAACAGTCAAGTCTCGTATCTCCGATATCCGGGGAGACAGGTGGAATAGACTCCTGGAGGGCCTCCAGCCGTCTCATCTGTCGTACTGGACTCTCGCGCGAACCTTAAAATCAGATTTGGGCACTCCAATGCCTTCTCTCGATAGAGGCCTCGGGTAGCCTCCCGCGTTCGATAGTATAGACAAAGCGGAATGTCTTGCCGCGAGCCTAGAGAAACAGTGTTTGTGGAACACTGATAACACTGACCCTTTCCATATCGGTTTAATCAAATCAGCTGCGGAGCATGCACTCGCGTCTCCTCCGGCGGATACCCTAACCTCGATCACTTTCGATGAAGTTTTAGCCGTCATCGTCTCAAGCCTAGGAAGTCCTTAGGTTCCAACGGGATCAGGAACGAGGGTCTGAAACTCCTTCCTGATCGCATCATAGCTCTATTGGGCTGCATCTTCAATGCCACCATGTCCCAGGGTCACATTCCAGCCGTCTGGAAAAAGGCCGTAGTGATAGGCCTTCACTAGCTCCGCAAGAAAGCTATGCCTCCCGTAGCTATCGCCTCATTAGTTTGCTAGACACTTTAGGTAAACTTTACGAGCGGCTCCTTCTGAACCGTCTCCAGGTCACAATTACAAATCTCAATTTAATACCGCCTGAGCAGTTTGGATTTTGCACCAAACTTTCTTGCACAGATCAAGTAATCCGCCTCACGGAGCACATTTTCTCTAATTTTAACGCTGATCTGAATCCGAACCCGAGAAAAACTAAACTGAAACGTACAATAGCTGTCTTTTTCGATGTTGCCAAGGCCTTCGATAAGGTCTGGCATGAAGGGCTCGTATACAAGTTACGGTTAGTTTGTGTACTCAATAGGTTAATTCACATCATTCGCAATTATCTTACTGATAGAACCTTCCGTTTTAGAGTGGACGGTGAACTGTCATCGCTCCATCCAATACGCTCAGGTGTGCCACAAGGCTCAATACTCGCACCTACGCTCTTCAATCTGTTCATCAGAGACCTGCCTGAGCTCCCGGGAGTTGAGGTAGGTTGCTACGCTGATGATACAGTTATCTACGCTTCTGGCTGGTGGCTGGATTGGCTCAGGAAACGCATCGGAAAAGCCGTTAGCACACTTGGTGATTGGTTTCTTCGATGCCGTATAGAAGTTAATCCCGAAAAAAGCGTCGCGATAATTTTCGATCCAAAGAAACGCGCTAATAAACTAACCCTAATCAGGCTATACGAAACCGAGATACCTTGGGCCGGCGAGGTCAAATATCTCGGCGTCACTTTAGATAAACACTTAAATTTCGATTCACACACAGATAGAGTGCGAAACAAAGCCGCTATGTTCTTGGGTCGTCTCCATTATTTGCTTTGTTATAAGAGTAAAATGTCCCTCAGACATAAACTCACTTTATGTAAAACTTGCATCCATCCCATTATAAAGTACAGTTGTCCGGTCTTTGCACACGCGCAAAATCGTATTCATAAGTTGCAGGTTCTCCAGAACCGAGCCCTACGTAAAATCACCAGTGCCCCATGGTACGTCCGGAATAAGGATCTCCACAGGGACCTGGAGATGCCTTCTTTCTGGGCGTATATAAAATCACTCACACGTAGTTATTTCGAAAAAGCTGCGAATCATCTCAGCCCGTTACTGGTATCCGCCGCCAACTATGAACCCGTACCCAACGCTGCGCAGTATAGAAGACGACCGCGACATATTTTTACCGACCTTCTTGATTCAATCACGTCAGCGAACGATCAATAACAGCTTGTCTCTTCAACCAGAGCATGTTCACGCCCACGCCCGCGTAACCACAGATCACACCGCCGTGGTCTGGGGGTAAATTTCGCTCGCGCAAACCAGATTCAGCCTCCCTCGTCAGCGGCCCAAGCCTAGGTCCGTTCCCTCGGCGTGGAGCCCTTGAGTGTGCTGCTCACCCGATACAGTGACACAGAACCTTACATCGCTGCTACAACACCACACATATCACCTATACACACGTGCACGCCTACACGCTTACACGCTGTTTTCTTTTTCAGAGAAATAAACGACAAAGAGTTCTACCCTTATTTTTCCCTTAGTATAGTTTAGAGGATTTTTTCCGACACAAAATATATATAGGAGTTGTTGAGGCACGCATGCTTGGTACACATGCATGTTTCAATAATTCATATACATATATCTAAATAGCTTAGTTTAAATTAGCTCAGATAGGTCGCGATTTTTGCATAAATCAGGCGACTGCCCAAGCCGAGGTGTGCCGTGCACTCTTGAGTAGTTGCCCAAACATCCCAAATCGGCTGAGTGCCTTCAGCGCTTGCCTCAATAGTTCGGTGAAGCTGTAAAGACCTTTTCAGGTCAACAGTGTTTTCATTTCAAAAAAAAACCAGTCCGTCTGATCACAGTTCACGTTGCTTTTTAAGGAACTCTCAAGTGCGGCGTATGAATCTAACAGACAAAAGGCTAGCGACACTTCTAAAAAGTTCTATGCATATTTCATGGCTAGAAGACTACGTTACCAAGGTTTATTATAATGTAGCCAACACGTACTAAACTGCAAATAGTTGTTAGTTATCGTATCTATATCGATACTATAATAAAACTGTAACAAGTCGAAATCTGTACATTAAATATTTTTTGAAAATTTTAATCAGGGTAGATTATTTTATCGATATAGAAGTCAAAAATAATCTTTTTACAATTTTTGTCTGTCTGTCTGTCCTTATGAACACGCATCACTCTGAAAGTACTGAACCAATCTTGAAGCAACTTGACTTAGTGATAACTAATATTACGAGATTACATCTAAGATACTTTTTGTCCCATAAAACGCAAAGGGTTCTCCA
>JACEII010000085.1:266560-345685 GCA_014332785.1 Antheraea mylitta
GAATTGCATGTATCAGGCAACAGCCCAAGCCGAGGTGTGCCGTGCACCCTTGAGCCAGTTGCTCAAATAATATCGGCTGAGTGCCGCAATCGCTCGCGTTAGTAGTCCGGTGAAGCTGTTAAGACCTTGCTGAGTCAATAGCGTAGTCATTTCGAAAAAAAAGATAGTTATGATAAAGTAAGTGGTACAGATGATTATTTAGTTTTATGTAGGTTAGTTTTTATCTTCATTGAACCTGGTAGATAGATGATGCAGCGAACGGGTCCTAGGCTTATTTAAAAAAAAATCTCATATAATCTGGTTATATATATATGTTTGAGTGAGTCCGTGGATAGTTTGAATTCACAATTGGAAACGGTTGTTGTGGCTGCAATCGGGTATCAGTTTTATTAAATTTCTTCGCGTTTAAGAATACATTTGAAACCAGTGACAACCAATTTGGTACAGACGAAGTTGCACGGGTCAGCTAGTTAATAAATAACTGAATAAATAAAAAAGAAAGAGGTAAAAATACGTTATAAATTCTAATCAGATGCTACAGTTAATCTGAACTCTTTACATATAATTACGGCTATGAACTTCTTAATTTCGTGTACTTATATAATCAACATTTGTAAAGAGATTTTTGTAATGACTTTAAAAATAATTTAAATGATTAAAAACATGACGCACACAAGAATAATTTTCTTGAACAAATCTTAATATCTTTATTTACTTACATCATTGGACTCAAACGTTGATCTTAAACAATTTTTAAATAGCAAATAATTAATATGCAGTGTGTTAAAACGAAGATTTTTATAAGTTTATAGAATGTTTTTCAGAGGCCTACCACTTTTTCTAATTGGAATAACGCTCCAGGCGAGTAAACGCCTGCGTAAATTAAATAACTTCGCGATTGTTATTCGAATGTTGTTAGTGCCTTTATAATGATTATTTTTTACTTTCTATCGAATTAGAAATTCCTAGATTTATAATGTAGTATTTGTCAATATTAGGTTTAGACATAATAAAATAATAATTTCAAAATTGATTTTTTTTAATCTTAGCGGTTTTTGATGACATTTTGTACATGGATACTATATACCATTAGGAAAATGCATAGGTTATAAAAGTCTATTATAGTTATAGATTTCGATATATAATAAATAATAAAATGTAAAATTATTTAATTCTCAACCAGGGATAATATTTTCTGTTCACAGAAATAATATTTTTTGTTCATATGAATATAATCTGTTAAAATTGATAGTATATAAAAACAGTAGAAATAGTTTTAAGATAATTTCAACATCAAACAAACACCTGGTGAGCCACAGACCGTCGCTAATATTTAAATACAAACAAAAAAATATTTGTAAGATAGTTGCAACTCTGTCTTGTGATTTTAAATATAAATAAAAACAAAAGAGTACTATTATAACAATATTGAAATGGTGCTACACGAATCGTTTTAGTGTTATAATATAGTTTCATAGGTTCAGAGACATTATAAAGAAGAATGTAGATAATGAATTAAAATTGTAGCGAATTTTGATTGAGTCTTTTTGTCTCTACCTTGTTTGTTAGTGCTACACGTAAAATTAATTTAAGGCATTTACTTTATTCATGATTCAGGCGATTATGGTTTTTTTTAACTTTATTTTTGGCAATCAATCTTACATTATTACTGCCACTGTCGCGTAGTCAATAATATTACAAACGCCGTGCAATCACTTCAATAGGGCGTCGTGAGGGTCAATACTCTAACAAGAAGGTTGATGCCTTGTTAGAACCTTCCATGGAGTTTTTGTGGCATCTCAGAATTTCATGCTCCTTGGTATTATTTTCCATTCCATTCACTTATGCACAGTAAACCAATTATATTACGTAAAACACCACGAAATTCACAAAATATAGAGTCAAATAACACAAGATTATGAATTAAATATAAAATCCACTACATGACAGATTAAACTCCCATGGGTTTTTATAAATGTTAAATTATCAAGAATGTATCTGTTATTTACTCGTTAAGAAACACATCATCCTATTTCGTTAAAGAGCTTTACAATAGATGTCGCTATTAGGAGCATGTTTTTACTAAAGCAAATGCAAATATAAGAAGACAGCATTATTTATGGAATCTAACGTTTTCATAATATTAAAAGCTAGTAATTGTAAAATTAATTAATTGTCTTAATTTATTAATGAAAATTAATTAATTGTTGCGGTTAAAACTGATTACTTAAATAAATAAAAAAGTTAATAAAAACCAAAGTGTTATATGTTTTTCAATTGATTTTAAAGAAAGTTTGTACATGATGAGCATTGATACACTATTCATAATCTAATAGCTATAATAACCTTTGTCAGCTATGCTTTTAAATGACATAAGAAAATTTAAATGATAATGTTATTTATTAATTTTCTATAGATTTTGTACACGTGTAGTATTTGTAATATAATGAAATATAAACCATGTCAATAATAGTGTACCTTCAGAAACCTTTAAAAGAAATCTATACTAATATTATAAAGCTGAAGATTTTGTTTGGTTGAACGCGCTAATCTCAAGAACTACCTGTCCGATTTGAACGTTTCTTTTAGTGTTAGATAGCTCATTTATCGAAGACGGCTATAGGCTACATATTATCACGTTAAAACCAATAGGAGCTGAGCACTAATGAAGAATGTCTCAAAATCGGGCTATTTTGGAAGCTTCCGCTGCGTGTCAGTATTATATGCGTTGCCATGGTAACGCGATAATATTCTATCGAAAATATTTTCATGGTTTATTTTGTGTTCCTACTCAAAAAGTTTATTCTACGTTAGTTTTGTTTACAATTTTTAATTATACGTGTTACGTTTATATCGCAAACACACTTAAAGTTTATTTTGTGCTGCTATTCAAATACTTTAGTAGTAATAATATTCGTCCAATAAGACAGTCGAAGGAATTAACACATACTGCCAATTCTGAAGTTGTCAATATAGGTAGTTTTCTTTTATGTCCAAGTCAATGTAAAAGCATAAGCGCCAAATCCTCTATATAATATTTCATAATTTTTTATCTTCTTAATTTTCAATGCCACGGAATTCATGCTTCGTGGTTTTATTTTTCAGTAATTTCACTTATGCACAATAAACGAACCATATTACATAAAACGTCACCAATTTAACACAATATATAGAAAAGTAACACGAGATTATGAATAAAATATAAAATCCACTACATGAGAGACTGAAATCCCGCCAGAAACTTAATTTTACGTTAGTTTTGTTTCCAATTTTTTATTTGTGATATATTACCTATTATAAAAGTAAAGTAAGTGTATTTTATATTAAAATAATTACTTTTTGGTGAATAATTATAACTGTGATGCTACAAATATCAACATTTTTTTTTTAATTCTGTCGATATGTCTGTTTCTTTATTTGTTTCGGGTAATCTCCGAAACGGCTGGACCTATTTGAACAGTTTTTTTTTTCTTAGAAGTGACTACGCTATTGATCTAGCAAGGTCTTAACAGCTTCACCGGACTACAAGTAATATTTGAACAGGAATTTTATGGCTAATTAGCTGTTTTATTTTAGGCTAGCAGGTTCAGCAGACGTTGCCCGCCCTGATAATAAGACAAACTAAGGTTAGTTTGTTGTAGGTAACCTACCTAAAGTTTGCCCAAAAATCATTTTATCTATTAGTGAAAACGACATGAAGATGCGTTCTGTAGTTTTTGATCTTATCGCGAACAGACATAGACAGACGTGAACAGGACTTTGTTTTACACTATGTAGTGATGAACTGTTATCTGTGCATTCGTCTGTGTGAAATTAATCAAAAATATGTTGTTTACTTTAAACATGCGCGTGTGTCGTGCGCTGTACTGGACTCCAAGAATAAATATAATTGAAATTCATATGTGTACATGTGATTTAAATTATAGCAAGGTGTAATAATAACTTAATTATATCGACACTATGGACATATTATATCTATATAATAAAAGATTTAACACATATTGTTTGATAATGTTTATCTTAATGTTTTCATTACTTTCTTATATAATGTAAGTGAGCACTGAGGGTGATTGATATATATCAGTTTAAAGTTCCAGTTATGTGGCTGCTGATAAATCCCATCCTACTCGATACACTATTAGTATTCACATATATAATGTACACGTTACCTGTTACAGTAGATGATGTGTGTGTGATACTTACAAATATTTTTGAAAGAGTATTATTGTAATTTACACTAGATGTGTGATCACAATTTTAAATTTATTTAATATATTTAAAAAAAAACGCGTGCGAGTAGTAGTAGTAGAGTAGTAGTAACAGCTAGTAAAATATAAACTTTTATTTGTATTAACTAATTTTCACTAAGTTGTTAAAAGGGAAAATTTGTAGGTGGTAGAGCCACGCTGAAGCTATAACTGGTTTCAGCATGAACGGGTCGGCTCGACCGGAGTAGTACCACTCGACCCACAGAAAACCGACGTGAAGTAACAATGCTTGCATTGTTGCGTTTCGTTCGGTCACTGAGAATCAAAATCGAAATCAAAATACTCTTTATTCAATTTAGGCCCTGAAAAGGCACTTATGAACGTCAAAACTACCACCGGTTCGGAATACAATCCAGTCATCGAGAAGAACCGGTAAGAAACTCGATCTGGTTTATCTTTTCATAACAGATTTTTTTTAAATATAATTACAACATAGTAAACATATAACTACATTCGTTTTTGGTGGATGCACAGAGAGAACGCCGGAGGCCCGCCTCCCTCCCTTTCCCTTCCGTCTCTTCCCCTTCCCCCTCTAACTCTTCTTTCGCCACTAACACAAGCTGGCAAGGTGCTGCTGGTGTCTATGGACGGTGGTGACCACTTAACACCTGGGGGCCTAGCCAAGTTGCTTATCCACGTGATATAGCTTTCAGATATGTCATCTTCATACATTTTTCCGTTTTCTATTTCCGTTAGTGATTGTAGATACGACATTTGGCTAGGCAATCAGGTGACTTACCTGTTCGTTTGCCTTCTATGATATAAAAAAAAAAAATTAATCATCTCAGTCTAAAACTGTCAATAATACAATTAAGTATATAGTGCAATAATTATATTAAAAATCAGTTAATTATTGTACATAGGAATATAAATGAATGAATATACTAATATTAATCAAATATGAGAACACGTCGAAAATTATAATAACTAACTGGAAAACGCGACGAGACCTGCGGGCACAACTAGCCTTAAATAATAATATAGCAGAAAAAAACTAATTTATGTGTTTACATCTAATAATATATATAAGTATATCAAAATGTTGATCATACATTATAGGATAAAGCAGAACATTATATAATAGATGATGTTCAGTCACTCGTACTAAACATTATTATTTAATATTCCTCTCATAATGTGAATGGCAAGTTGTCTTCTCTTCATTTCGTCATAATTATCCATCCATTTAATATTCAACAAAATCTATATATAAATAAGCAAAGACAAAACAGCTTACTACGTTTTTTTCCTCTGTTTGACAACCGATTTACTTGTTTATTAGCTATAGATAAGCTTTAGTGTTATCAATAAACAGATTGGAAATAGATTTTTTCATAACATCCGTAAGTCGACTCTTTAAGATACAAGTCTCTCTATTCCTCATTTTTTTATGCTCTTTGCCTTTACAATCTACAACATCTGTACGATATAATAAAAAAAAAGTGTGTGTGTATTTATGTACATGCGTTAGAAGTTATTCTTTGGCTTGACAAGATAAAAATATTTTTAAAAATTTTATTTTTCGCCTTATCTACGTTTGTAGAAAAAATTATACTAAGAATAGAAACAAGGTATTTAATACATTGAAAGTTTTAATACAAAGAAATACAAACAAAAAAAAACAAAATGTTAACTATAGCTAAATTTAGGGTATCGGTTTTTCGTGAAGGTGTGCGCGCGTTGTAAACATTTACTCTCATAATTTTTCTCTAACGCGCCAAAAGAAGTATAACTTCAAAAATGATACCTATCTATATATAAAGAGTTGAAGAAAAAGCTTTGATTCCCTTATTATGGTCAATTTTAACCACTGGTCAACCACTAGTGTTAATTAATAACTTACTTACTTAATTAATATTTACGCTGCAAGTATTGCAAGTAATAATAAAGTATATGATAATATTCATATTTACCGATAAACTCTATGAACATTTTATAGATAACTAGATGTAATTTAAACGCGCCTCTTATGTAATGTGTGCGAGGTTTAATACGTGACCTAAGACTTAACTCTTCGACCGCGACGTGCCTCTAATTGAAAAATGCAGTTTATATGTTGTTCTTCAATTTATAATGCAATTAAAACTATCCGTTAGTGGTGACCGTCATTTTTCAACAACATTTTATATGACTCCGCTCTGGAGCCATCAAATGTAAAGGGTTAAAGATATAGAGTATAGTTTACAAATTACCTAGGTGAGACAAACTTCCACGAAACAGTACGTAATATTTGAAGAAATGAGTGGATAAAGGTGATAATGTTGCAAATTTGTTATTTTGCAGAAACGCACTTAAAAATATTATATCTTTGATTTGTTATATACATATATAGTTTGAGTACTTTGATTATTTTCATTTGTAAGCTTGTTTGTGCTAACCTTGTAAGATTAGATTACGTATAAATTCATAATATTTTCATTCATTTCTGGTAGAGCCACGCTGAAGGTATTACTGGCTTTAGCATGAATAGGTCGGCTCGCCCGGGGTAGTACCACCCGACCCACAGAAACACCGACGTGAAGTAACGGTGCTTGCATTGTTGCATTTCGTTTGCTTGCATTGTTGCATTTCGTTCGGTCAGTGAGAGCGCCGGAGGTCCACCTCTCCTTACGTTCCACCTCTGCTCTTCCCTTTCTCCCTTCCTCCAACAAAGGCTGGCAATGCACTTGCGACTCTTCTAGTGTTGCAAGTGTCTACGGACAGTGGTGATCACTTAAAATTAGGTGACCCACCTATTCGTTTGCCATTTATGATATATACAAAAAAAATTAGGCCATATAATGGAAAATTAAAAAAAAATGTTGCATATAACCTTCATCTATCATTATCAACAATATTTTTTAATTGTGTTTCAGATGAACATCAATGAATATTCTGTTTATATGTATAACAAAAGTAAGAGATATTTTAGATTCCGATTAAACGATGTTTGCTTTGTGTGGTTGACGGTTGATGATAATTTGTTTATTTTTATTCAATAATTATTTATTATTTTAATTGAAATATTCAAATGTATTTATTAATATGTATAATTTTTATATTAACAGAAATAACTTAAACATGCCTTTACAAGAATGACAAGGTCATATAACTGTATGAGGGTAGAGAAAGGTTCAATTTTCTATTGACATTAAAATAATTGCGATATATGTAGACGCATTACATCCAATCGGCTTCAGTTATTTGGTTAATTCTTTTTTGTATATGACGGAGTAAGGTTTCTATGAAAGAAATGTTTGAAACATCATCCAAAAAAATAAAAACCAATTGTTTAATAAATTTCCATATAAAAAGTGAAGGAGTGAGTGAGACAGAAGCAGTTGAGAGATCTTTAAAAATATTGACAGAAACAACGTTTTTTTTTCTCGAATTGACTACGCTTTTGGCCTAGCAAAGTTTTAACAACATCACAGGACTACTAAGGCAAGCGCTTAAGGCACTGAGCCGATTTTATACGACAATTAGCTGAAGGGTGCACGGCACACCTCGGCTTGTGCAGTTGTCTGATAAAAGATATAATGCAAGGCACTTCTCGCGTACTTCGCACTGGCGATTATTGAGTTCGTGGGGCACCCATTTGTCAAGCATTTTTACCTTGCCAATTTGACGCAAACGGACCAAAATTGTTTTGACGGTAACGTCGAAAGCTCTGCTAATTCAGCCGTAGATTGTGTATCATCAGCTTCCACAATCGCCTTTAATTCGTCATTGTCGACCAGTCTTCGGACGACCGCGAGGTTCATTTTTCAGGTCGAAATTCCCAGAACGGAAGCGAGCAAACCAATAACAGGTGGTGCGTTGGTTTGTAGTGTTAGCTCCGTAAACATCGTTGATGTTGCGTACCGCTTGTACCGCGTTGATGCCACGACGGTACTCATATTCCGTAATTACTCGAATTTTTAACGTATCCATGATGACAAAAAAGATTGAAATGCGATGAAAATGTAACACTAATCAATAAACAAATGACTATTATTGAAAAAAGAATTCCATGTTTTTAAAATAAAATTAATTTCAAATTAGAATTCTTAGCCAAACAAAAAATATTTTGATTTGAAATGGCCAGTACTGCAGAACGGCAATTTCATAAGTTATACCTATATTTCGTATCGGATGAATTCAGTTGTCATTTTGTTTTCTTACATGGTTGTGTTGTAAAGGAAAAATTTTGTTTAAATTTCTTCGTTAATATACTGGTGCGAAGTCGGGGTGAGAATGTTGTATCCAATAAGCACGATTATTCTCAGCTATTTTTCAATTTACTGCATTACGGTTTTGGACGAAACTTGAAATTCACTGTTGAATTCCTACATTTTCTAGAAAATATTGGTTTATTCCTAAAATTATTTTACTTGGTTATTTTTTCGATTGATTGAATTAAGAGTAGGGTTTTCTTACATTTTGTTACTAAGCTTTTATTTTCTGACTGTATTGCTTTGTGGTTGAGGGTTAAGGGTAAGATGTCTGATAGTAAATGGACGATTACTTCTGGGATGAGATTCACGTATAATGAGATTGTTAGAAATATTTACCAACCTTTAAAATTCTATAGCAAAGAGCCCATTTATTAATTTATTAAGTGTCAATAAGCTGCAGGTTGATCAAATAAAAATAAGGAAGTGCCCGAACTACGGCTAACTGTTGTTTTGATTAACAGGCCGTGTTACGAGAGTCACATATGTACATTTAGATTGTGAGCAACGATTAGATACTAATCGTAGTACTACGGCTAGACTTGTGTCTCAGAAAACGACAATTGAAATCGTTACGTTGTTGTCAAAATTTAATACATTTGCTTACCTATGACTTTTTGTATTCGTCACTGTTTTGATACATGAAAGTCCACAAGCATGTATCCGAGTAAATAGCTAATTAAATTATAAAATGTACTACATCTATAAATATCATAATTTAAATACTGTGAATTTGAATAAATAAAAAATGTAAATATCTGGGCAACAGAGTGTTTTGAAAGCAAAAACGGAAAACTTAAATAAATAAACGTTTGAATACGAATTTTACGCGAATATGTAATTGCATAAATCTGTAGAAAAGGTGAGCAGTATAAGTAAATAGAAAAAATCACTAATCGCATGATGTAATGGAAACAACATCTTAGGACTTGGACTTTCACCAAAAACAAATTAATTCCATCATTTAACCTTCTTAAGCTATTTATAAAATAATTTGGATTAAGTTTATCTATGGTTATTAATTTAAACTAGTGAATAAATAATTTGATGCAGCCCTTGTTTCAGCCTGTATATATAAAATATTATTAACATTCCGTATCCTGATCTTCAGTTCAGATATGGCGTACGTTTATACACATAACTTTTGACTCTTTTATCGGTAAGTAAATAATAATTTCGGGCTGTGAGTACAAACATGTATTATTGTATGTACCTATAATATGCTAACAACAATTCTGATAATGAAATTCTTTATGTTATGGGACTTAATATTAATTTCAGTTCACGTTGTAAATATGTTATTCATCGTCTTTTGTGGTCTTCGGTAGTAGGGTTTTTTCTAAAGTCGTCTGGCTAGCTATCAAGGTAAAGGTTTGAGAATTCGTTCTTCGCTGACATTTTAGATCATATCTTTATTTTGCATTAGGTGAGATAGCTGACAAAACGCTAAAAATTTTAAAGTATTAGAAAAATCTGCCAACGGATTTATCACATCCAATGAGCTTTGATCTGAATATGTTGAATAGACTCCGAGATCCAGTTTGGCAATTGAGTTACCTATACGAAAGTATATTTATATTCATACTAGCTTTTGGTTGTATCTTCGCATTTTTTAATTGACATTTTAACTACCTCTCTTACATTTTCTGTAAGCCTGATAATGTGTATGTAAAATTTCATAGTGATTGATCGATTAGTTAAGGTACGGAAGTGCAACATACAAACAAATGTCCAATCGCATTTATAGTATTATTAATTTTATAAGGATATGGATTAAGATTTTTCTGGGTAATTATTAACAGAAAAATACAACATAAAATTTAATTAACAAAAGATACGATAAATGGTGATAAAAAATTTAATGTTTTTTAAACAATGTGACAATTTATATAATAATGTTATTTTTAGGACCTTTAACACCATGACTTTTATCAACATAAGTTACATTGAAACTGGATCATCTACGTCATACAACCGTGTTCCTATATAAGACGATATCGAGTTTTTCGAGATACATATTTTAATATTTGCGGTCGTAAGGGGTCGTGTGATAGCCATCTAAGGTGAGGCAATAAATATACAAATACTAGGTTGCCCGTTATTTTCCAAGATGGTTTTTTTTTCAAACGCCCTTTAAATTTTCTGTTTGTAGCTAGAAAATAAATAATCCCTCAATGATCATATTAACCCGTGCCTAAATTATAACACATTTTCCTGTAATGACATGATAACATGAGATTTTTGCTTTTTTGCATGTTTTTTTTTTCTGAAATAAATAGAGTTACAACCAAAATCAAGACAATTTTATAGGAAATTAAACGTTCTACAAAAAAGGTCTCTATGTTTTTTCCATAATTTCTTCACTTCATAAATTATTCAAAGGTAAAATAATGTTCATTGTCAAGTTTATGGGTTTTTTTCCTAATATCCACTATAACTGTCATTTATTTTGTTATTATTTTTATTATTGAACGTGTACAGCTATATTTCAAATAAATATAAACAAAGTGTAGTCCTAAAAAACTATTTCTGTCTTATAATTAATATTACAAAGAGATAAATTGTGCTTTTTAACCGACTTCAAAAAAAGGAGGAGGTTATCAATTCGACTGTATTTTTTTTTTTTTTTTTTATTTTTTATGTTTGTTAGCTCATAACTCTGGACTGGCTGCACCGATTTGGATGATTCTTTTTTTATTTGAAAGCTAGTGCTTCCCGTGTGGTCCCATTTTTTTTTGGTCCGGTTCTGTCAACGGCATCCAGTGCAAAACCGTATAAGTGTTAAATTTGCATTTGGTGTGTATACGACAAATAGACGAATAACTCAATATCATGCCAACCGATTTCGATGATTCCTTTTTTATTGTAAAGGGTGTTCTTCAAGGGTAGTTTGATGAGAGTTTGGTTAGGTTCTGATTATGGGATCCGTGACAAAGTAACACAACTTTCAAGAAACAAGCCTACTCCTTTCTTAAGGGCCGGCAACGCATCTGTGATTCCTCTCGTGTTGCAGGTATCCATGGGCGACGGTGATCACTTACAATCAGGTGACCCGCATGTTTTAGAAAAAAAAAATTATGTTCACTAAAAATAGAGAAATAAAGTAAATTTTCAAAAAAAAGTATTAACCGACTTCAATATTAATCAGAGGCAATGCATCTCCTGGTAGCACACATATTCATATGTTTCATTACATTTGGTTAATTTGATAACCTATTTATTTTCCGGTTTTTAGTGCCTTATTTCTATGCCTCTGATTAATATTGAAGTCGGTTAATACTTTTTTTTGAAAATTTACTTTTTTATTTTTATAATTATTTTATCAAGAATTCTTTAGTTCCGTTGGGGTATTTGGCTCTGTATTCAGTTACAAATTGAATTAAATATTATTTCTAGTTTTCTTGTGTGGTTAAATTATTAATATATTCTTGAGTTACTGTGACATCGTTGATAACCTGCAGATTATTGCCGATTCTCAGACCATTCAAATAATCATAACTGCTAGTTCACGTGTCAACATTTTTTTAAAAATTAATTATGTAAAATAATCAAAGAATTGTAAGGATTTGGAATTGATGAATAAATCTAAACCTTTTTTAATCAATATTTAAATTTATTTGTATTCATAATATGGCATTTAAACGAATTGAAAATTACTGAATCTTCAGTAATTTCAACGTTTTAATCATTTTAATTTGAATGCTAGCTAATAGATTTGTAACCCAAAAACGTTAAATAACATTTAAATAATTCATAAAGGCCATAGGAGCCTAAGCATAGCATAGCCTAATCAGTCCCAGGAAGATATTTAAATCGTCCTTAGGGGATATGCAGGCAATAATGAGATATTAAGATCCTGAAAGTTCCAGATTCCTAATTTATTTTCTATCTTTAATAGACTTCAAAAAAAGGAAGAGGAACTTTGTACCTATATAGATGATATGATTCTTGGTTGACACCGACTTCCAATACATCTCTAGGTAGCGCACATATTCATATGTTTTATTTAATTTGGTTAGTTTAATAAACTATTTATTTTCCGCTTTTTAGTGCCTTATGGGTTTTTGATTGATATTGAAGTCGGTTAATTTTTTTTGAAAATTTATTTTATTTACATATTTTGCTTTCTTCTTGAAGATAAATTATATAATATTAACCCCTATGTTCCGTTTTACCATCTTTCTGGGGACGATTTATTATGCTTAGGCCCCTATGGCTTTTATGAAAAACAGACTCAGATATGTTTAATCAGTTGTCCTGTAAACAACTTTCAAAAATTGTTAATCTTAATTCGGATATAGTGAACGGCATATAACTAGATAAGATGTCACTACTTTTTTAATTTTAATTTTATTTTAAATAGTAGCAGGGGTTTCGCTAGTATTGTCTTCGTAATTTTTTGTAGTTATAAAATTCTGGACGACCGAGTCTAGCTCGGTTCTTTAAAAAATATTATGAAATTAAGATAAACTGTTAAGTTTGCATCGGAAAATTAGCATCTATCACCAAAAAAAAAATCTATATATCTATATCTCTTCTGCTGTCACTGTGATTCGAAATGGGGTTTGACGGATTTTTGAAGTAACCGACTTCTATCTGAGCTATTTTTGTTTTTGACAGCGCCACGGAAATAGATGACACTGTTTCTGAGATCCTGAACATATACAAATATAAAAATATACAAGAATTGCTCGTTTAAAGGTATTAAATTAGTTAAAAAACGGCGAATTTCGCGATGAACGCTACTTTATCCTTAAATCCTTTATGAAACATAGAATTTATCAAAAAATAAGAGATCTTTTTTGTAGAGAATTTACTTTCCTATAAAAATATGTCTTAGTTTTGGTTGTGACTCTATTTGTTTCTGAGAAAAAAAATGTATTGCAGAAAAAATCACATGGCAAAAATGGAAAATTTATTATGATTAAGTCACGGGTTAATATGAATATTAAGGGCTTATTTGGGTCTGATATTTATTTTTAGGGCATAAACTGTAAATTTAGGGGACATTGAAAACAACTTCGAAAATAATGGACACCCTAATACATAATAAACCATACGCATAAACCTTAATCATCGCGTGGACTACACGTCTCTTTTATCCTTGTTTGTAATAAATTATACAAGGTAAATAAATTAAGAATATCTTATATGATGTGCCTCACATCATATATTGAATTCATTAGTACTTATATTATAATTAGTACAAAAAAGATATAAACGAATTAAAAGTATAAGATGTTTCTTACTCTATTTTACCGTGATAATAATGAGCCAAAGGTCAAATTATTTTAATAATTGTATATATATATAGAGTTTTATCTTGTTAAACTATTGAAAATATATAATAGATAAGTTAAGAATTATACATAAGCTAATATAAACAATAAATATTTTTGTTTCAGGTTAATTCTCTATTTTGTCTATTCATCTCGTCTTTACGCGTAGACTTATATACTATTTTAGCAAAATAAAAAATTATATGCTTATTTTAGAAAAATCTTAAACAAACTAGGCTATCAAGGTACTTAGAATCATCAAAATATTTATGTAGGAATGTATTTTGCTCTCAAATTTAAGTAAAATATGTCTTAACATTTATATTGAAATGTATTGAAAATACCTGCATAATAGAATATTTCTACACAAAAATATATTTTAGTTAGCTATGAATTAATCATGAGTACTCAATAATAATGCATATAATATATCTCTTGCATGAGATGATGAGGGTAAATCAATTAAGCAATCTTTAAGAAATCATTATCAATTTTATTGTCACTCTAACTAGTCATCTAACGTATTCTCTTAAACTTAACTTAACTAAGTAATAACTTATTTGTTAACAGATTATTCAAAAAAATTAAAAAAAATGGCTACCAAGAAGTTCACTGGACCATCTCCTTACCTTTTTAAGGACAAATATCCCGTTGACGACTATTTGTATACAGAGTAAGTTGTATTATATACTCGTAAATCGTCTATTTTCTATTCTAGCATTTTCTTGAAACTAATTTTAATTAGTATTTGTTGGAAATTATATTTTAATTAACGTGTCTTAAGAACGTTATAACAAATCTTTTGAATAAGAAGATAAAATATATCTTCCAACTTTCTTATTAAAATTAATAATTAAATTTATTTCAGATTTGTCACCAATGTTACTTTAGATAATAAAGCACAAAGCCAAGCCCCTCCAGTAGTTGCTGCTCTATTTGGTCTCGGCCGCGCTGGCACTTTCCACCTGCCTAATATGATAAACAACCCCCGTATGATCTTGAAATATATAGTCGATGATCGCACAGAATTATTTGCTGATATGAAAAAGTTCTGGAATCTCAGTGACAGCATCATACTATTAACTTCCAAGGATTCGTCACGTGTCTACAAAGATAAAGAGTATGTCTATGGTTTACCGTACCTCATTGATTCTGTTTTAAGCATGTAATTTTCTTATTTGTTTAAACTTATTGATTACCTACATAATAAACTTAGTATAAGCCGTAACATGGTAGATCTAGTAATTTAAAATGAAATAAAAATTGTTATTGCAAAATCCTTAGCAATTATATTATTATTACAATAACAATGATTTGCAATTATTAATTTAGAAGAAATTTATATTCTTTTTTCTTGTTAATATAATTACGTTTTTTTTTTAGTTTAAAGTGTTAGTATTGTTCATTTTAAAATTCGCACACACAATATAGAATACTTGATAATTTAATAAATTATTTGACCACAAAATTATGAACAACTTTCTAAAATTACTCGATCGCTAATTATTGTCCCGATATATGTATATACTAACTCAATTTTGATAAACCACAGAGTGAATGTCGTATTCGTCGCCTCTCCAACTTGCACCCATCATGAAATCGTTGTTACCTCTATCGCTCATGACAAAGACGTGTTCTGCGAGAAGCCAATCGCTCAAAACATGGAAGATGCCAAGAAATGCTACGAAGCCGCTAAAGCTAAGGGCCGTATTCTGTACACTGCTTTCAACAGACGTTTCGATCCTGCCTACAGAAATCTTAGGAAGAAAGCTCGCAATGGAGACTTTGGTCACATTCAGATCTTGAAAGTTACAGCTAGAGATTCCCCTATCCCGGCCCATGACTACTTGAAAGTTTCAGGTAATTTTACCGTAAACACATACCACGCCACACCTACAATTAATCACCGTACATTAGTTAAAATCCATTAAATATAAATCTGGTTGTGAGTCGTAAAAGTCGCTTTACATTTGGTGGAAGTTTACCAAAGTATTTCCAAATACCAAATACCAGTTATGTGGAGGTATTCGTCATGATATTAGTAAGTCGGAATAACGAAGATATTGAATGGTCGTACAAGACGGTATTCAATAACAGTCTATATCATGTATCAGGCGCGCTGCAATGACTTTGACGAAACAATGTAAATAACATAATACATATGATAACGCAGGTGGTGTCTTCCATGACTGTCTGGTCCATGACTTCGACATGTCCTGTTGGGTTCTCGGTGAGCTACCCATCCGTGCACAAGCAACAGCCTCTGCTCTTATACCTGAAATCAAGGCTATCAACGACTTCGACACTATTGCTTACTTACTCACTTTCCCGTCTGGTGCTATGGTTCTTGGTGACAACAGTCGTTACTCCGCATATGGCTATGACCAGAGACTCGAAGTTTTCGGAAGGAAAGGTAAAGAGTTTGTTGGATATTGCTAACATATATTTTGTATTATTTCATTACACATATATACATAAGTATTATTATTTATAAGATCATACTATTAAAACAATATTAGTAATGTTGTGTTTTGTTGTTTTGTGTTGCAACATTACCAAAATAATACATGACCCGTTACATAAAATATAATATAATTCAATTTTAGCCGTTCCTAATATTTTACGATATTTTTCAAGATCTTCAAATTTTGAATATGTAAAATATGAAGATTACAAAAAAAAACTAAACATCTTATGAACGCGAAAATTTGAAATTCGTTCTCGGTGTATAAAAACTGGAAATCTTATAAATATTAAACATGTTCGCTGTTTATTACAAAGAAGTTAAATACATATTGAATACGTGCTTTAAAAAGGTCTCGTACTCAATACACCGCGCTCGCTGATTATTCGCCATCTCGGTCTTTTGTCTCGCTTTGGTTAGGTTAGGTAAGACTTCCGAAAAAGGATAACGCGAACTTGCATCGGGCGAGCGTGGTGCATTAATACGAAAGTACCCAAATCTTTTTGAAGCAAGTATTCAATACGCATTTAACTTTTTTTGTAATAACATCGGTTATATCAACGATTAAAATTGAATTTAACTTTTTGTAATATAACTCACATTTAAAACATTTTGCTACTCTAATTTTAACACACTCATAAGAGTATGTTCTTAGCGATGGTTGACTAATTAAGTGATCCGTTCGCAGGCATGATCAAGGTGGAAAATGAGAGGCCTTGTCATTCGACGGAGGTAGTACTCGGACACGAGGGAGTCAAGTTGACACCGATCTTCTACTCATACCCGTCCCGTTTCAAACTTGCGTATAAATATGAAATGGAACATTTCTTGGATGTGGTACAGAGTAAGCTATTTAATTAATTCCCAGAAAATATTTTCTTGTGAAACTTCTTTACTTGTGTAACTTTGCGTTACGGAAGTTATGGTAATAGCTTAAGAAAGCGATATATTTGACGCGGGATATACATACATTAGAAATGTAACGGTAATAGATAAATGATTTTCTGTTTTACACTGAAAATCATGTGCATACTGTATATTATGAAAATATGTGTAGATTGCTTTATTTTTAATGTATTCGTAATATTTTCTATGAAGTCAAAAAAACACTTCAACGACGTGTAAAGTTAACATATATATGTAATGCTTCTATGTTCGTTTACGATTTTCATTGAATTTAACAAAAAACAAATCTAATACTGATTTTAGAACGATGCTATTGTCTATAGAGGTATATTTCGTCGTTACTATACTAATTTATTTTTTAACAGAGGGTGTCCCCATGGATGTGACTAGCTGGCAAGTTTTGGCAATAAGCAAGATCGCAACTGCGGTTGAGAAGAGTGCCCGTACTGGCAAGTCCGTAGACATTGACTGGTCAGGAGATGATATCCCAGCTGAATACTCATAAATCGTTTCATAATCCTTGACCTACTTATCCTTTTATTATTTTTATAGATACCCTAACAGTTTAATTATATTGATTTGTGTACCTTTTCTATTTTTTTAAATAAATGGCCATTTAAATAAATATATGTATTTTAATTTATATCGTGTCTTAATTAATTTAAATATATTTGTCCAATCAGCGCATGTCAGTGCCATCGTAAGTTAAGATTCATATTAGCAAAAATGACAAACTAATAACAAAATACCCTGAAAAATAATCTTTTACGCTACGCATGTAGCCAAGATTCTATAAAGGATGATTTTTATACATAATATCTATAATAAGTTGCTTTATAATTCAGACTATATTCAGTAAGTATTAACAAGTAACTACGTACCGTAAATATTTCGAAACAAAAGTGTTAATTTTTCTAGGGCTAATACTAATAAGAGTTAATCTATAAAAGTACCCTTAACTCAAATATAAGTTGGAGAACTTATAAATTCGCTTTTGGCTCGCATTTGGATGGATCACTGCTACTTCGGTTGTATACGTTATTATACCTGATAGTGGGTATAGTAAGTACTATTCAAAAACAAAAAACATATACTAGCCGGGACTTGTTTCACAGTACGTCAAAATTATAAAATGAATTATACGACCCTATGAAGAGGCTTAGTATGCAATCCAAGTTTTTTTTAAATATTATAACGGGTAAGCGAACAAACGGATCACCTGATGGTAGGTGATAATTGCTGTCCATAGACACTAGTAACACCAGGAGAGTCGCAAGTGCGTTTCCAGCTTTTGTTTGGGGTCTGGATAAAGGGGAGGAGAAAGGGAGGGGAGGGGGGATGGGAGGTGGTTGCCCAGCACTCTCACTGACCGAACACAACGCAACAATGTAAGCACTGTTACTTCACCTCGGTGTTCTGTAAGAGGGTGCTACTATTAATGGGCGAGTCGACCCATTCATGCTGAAACCAGTAATAGTTTCAGTGTGGCTCTACCACCTACAGAATACTTTTTGTGATCTCTCTAAGATCTCTAAATGTGCAGAGCGTACATATTATTTCTTATCTTTAAAATAGAACATTATATTGTCTATTGAACTTCTCTCCACCTTTTAATATCTTGTTTATTAGACTGTTGCGAGACAATACAAATCATTTTCTCCGTATAAGGACACAGTAATTAGGTGTGATACTGTTTGATGCCTTCAAGTTACTTTCTAAAGTTAACAGAGCATAATTCAAATTGAAAGTAATTCCTGATGTTATTTTATTTTACAAGACTACAGTTCCATTAAAAAAGTGAGTCCATTAGGTGGAATTATGAAATAAATGTCAGTATTTGTTCAATATACCTTCAATCTTTATTTGTTGTGAGTTTGTAACGTTGTAGGGGGTAATCTCAGGAACTACTAGTCCGATTTAAAAAATTCTATCAGTGTTATAGCTCATTTATCGAGAATGGTTGTAGGCTATATATTATCACACTAAGACCAATAGGAGCTGATTACCAATTAAGAATGTTTTAAAAACGGGGATTTTTTCCTCGTGAGAGCTTCCGCTACATGTTAGCTAATGCTAACCTAAATGCTAAATGCTTGGGTTAATACCCAAGGTAACTATTCGACGCGAACGAAGTCACGGCCGGGGCTAGTCGATAATATTTTTGCGGCTTTGTTATAAAACCTAACAATATTTATCCAGACAGACAGAAATGAATTTTAAAAACCATGGAAATGTATTCTAACACTGATTCTATATCACCTCAGAGTAGTTATATTTCCCTTAAAATATTGAATGTAGAGATTCCATCCCTTTACCCTTTTTTTATAATTATGTGTAGATTTTTTTTATATATTGACTGGAGGGAGGATAAGAAGGAAATTCAACTTGTCTACAAATAAACTCTAATAACATAATACAATGTTTATGTGAATTCATTTCGATCTAATGTACTGTTTCAGTGTTTTAATGAATAACGCAGTACATTAAATAATTGTAATAATACAAAGAAATGTTCTAAGCAAAGTATTTTTTTCTTTACATTTCCCATAAATAAAATATATTGTTAAAATACTAAATGGTATTTTATGCTATGTTTTTGTAATTTGTAATTGTAATGGTGCTATGTATTAAATGTCCTATATATTTAATATTGAGACTTCATAGCCAAAGAAGCCCCATCACACGAAATATTTTTTTTAGTGTGCATAATTTGAATTCTATTTATTATTTGAAAGAAGGTTTGGGGTAATTGTTTTCTATATTAAATGCTTAGTATAATCAATACATTTAATTGAATAAGGATTCATCGGGAACACGGAAGGACTAAATAATACAAAGAGTTCAACTGATTTTGTAAATAAAGCTTTACACTGTACCAAAAGATGATTCAGTTGGGACAGTTGAATGGCGAGGATTACCTTGAGGAATGTGAATTATTTAACATAAAATAAAGTATCTACTTTTTGGTTTCGTTGATTTTACTTTATGCTTACTGCAATTCTTAATTATTTTTAAAAGTAATATCTTACATAAAATTTTAAAAATAAACATGGAATAAAAGTAGCTTTTGAAGAAAAGGACGGTTTTTTGCATTGCTATAATTTACAGTTTAAATACCTATTTTACTTAATTCACAGCAAAATCATTCAGCTTTATCAATGGTCAAAACAACCTATTGTTTTTTAATAGTCTGTAAATTACACAACTGGTCATTGTGGGTTATCTTTTGGAGATAAATATATACCATCAGAGGTCTTTTACGTAATCCTTTTTTAAATATACAATGGTGTAGGTATTATTTTGTTCATAAGCCAAAAATGTAAGCACCCGATTGATTTTTTAATCATTAACAAAACTTAATTATATTTTCTATCAATTTGATGTGTATTTATTCTACACCTAATTTTTTCTAAAGAATTTCTTCACCGATAGATCCTGAACATAGATATCATCCTGATAAGATATCAAGCCTGAAGTTAACATCACATGAAAACGTTTTGCGTAATTTAAAAGACCTGAGTTCAAACCTAGACACGGATACAGACTTCGTTTTATAAAACTGATTTATAAAATATATCATTAGACTTTGTCCGCGTGGAACCTAATGAAGAAAACCGTGACTAATAAAATCGTCTGAATGTATTTAGTCCATTTATTTATTTATAATGTATTATTGTAGGAATAATAAAAAAAACGCATTATTATCTTGTTTTATTTTATTTAGATATAATGTAATTGCGTCGGCTATGTAATAAATTTTACAATGTACTGAATGATTGGTGGCGAATATAGATAATACTCATTTTTACGTGAGGAAAATTTACGTAATATTTGAAATATATGAATTAATTTATTTGAAGATGATAAAGACTTCTGTTAGTTTTGTGTATATGACACTTCACATATAGCAATATATAAAATACATATACGTATACTATATTTTATTTGAGGAACGAAATATGTGACTCTGGAGTTGGGCGACATTGGCTGCGGCACTGGACAACTAATGCAGTTGTTACCGGTCCTTTTTCAAAATCTACAATGTTTTTTAGTTTCAATAGATAAATGCAAATGTTACATACATTTATACATACAGTAAATAAATGAATTTAATAAATTTGCAACTTCCTGAAAAATTACTCGAAAAAATTCTGTGACTGAATAAATCTTTTGTTAGTGAACTGAACTGGGACTAACTGACCGGACACGAAATATAGATTAAATCTAAAGATAACAGTGAATTTCAGATAATTATTCACCAAAACTACCGGGCCCGGCGGACGTTGTCCTGTTCTGATATTACAAAACAAACTTGGACAAAGTGTATACATAACCTACCTCATAAATCACTTTATATGCTGGTAAAAAACGTATGAAATCCATTTAGTACTTTTTGAGTTTATCGCGAACAGACAGACATACAGATGTGACAGAGGACTTTGTTTTATCATATGTACTGATTTGAATTTAAAATTTGATTCTTTCATATTTAATTGTTTTATGTATTTAACAAAACAAGAACAATTCCACTATTATATTAACAAAAATCTGATTTAACTACTTTCAATTATGATTAAAATAGTACTACTCAGAAAAATATGTAATGATAACGATTGTATAAAAAGGTTTTGTAATAATTGCACCGCGCTCGTTATCCTTTTTTCGCAAGTCTAATCTAACCTGACCAAAGCGAGACAAAAGACCAAGATGGGGAATATTCAGCGAACGCGGTGCATTTAAAATGTAACTATTTTAAAGCAAGTATTCAATACGTATTTAACCTTCTTTGTAATAACACCGTAAATGTTTTTAAAAAGTCGTAAACATGGAAACAGTATGTTTCAATCGATGTCTCCTGTGCATCATTGTCATTGACGATAAAGTTCTGTGCAAATCTTTTGTTTTTAGACCACCATTCCTTTATTATATGTTTTAGTTCCACAAGATTATCTTTTATTAGGTTGGAATTACACCGTTCTATATTGGAACTTTCGTAAACGCATTTACAGCTAACAGAGAAAATTTTTCAAACTACAAAAACGAAATCGGAATCGCTACGAAAGTACAAAAATAGAATTAAAAATAATGTTCCAATCCAAATATCGCTTTATCTATAGACACTTGTTTAAGTTCAAATAAATAATGAACGCAAATGACATTAAAATTATTCATTTACATACAAGCTTTTCAGTATCGCAAAAAAAAGTTTTTGAAATCACTGTAGGGGTGTCTCGGCAGCAAATATCTAGCACAACATCTAAAATCAATTGCTCTAGAATAATTGTTGTCCAACCTTATTAATAATTTTAGATCTATTAAGTAATCTCAAACTTTATCCATTTTACCTTGTAAAAGTTAAAAACCGAAATATCAATTGACATTGATTGAATGCTTTTCATTGCACTAGATTTATCTTTTAGAAATTTAGAGAGATTTGATATTTTATTTATGTTTAAGCCAATTTATTTATTTCTTTTTCCTTATTGGAATTTGAACATAGCATTTTTTGTAGTAATTGAAATATATTGTTAATTTTTTTTTACAAATTCACATTTCGCTAGATGAAGTCTGAGTTTTTGTTTCGTTAGTCTTTGTAATACTTCTCTTATAAGTCTATTATGTTCATTTAGATGTTCACCATTGACTGTGAACACTGTTAATGATAATGATGACCTTATATCGTATTTGATTGAGTTTTTTCTGATAAAAACCAGTAGATTTATAAGGATGGGATTATCAAATCACTAAAAATATAGCAAAAGGTTATCGATCTGAATGAATGATACTTGAGTAAATAAAATTAGTTTATTTTGTGATAATTAGAGTTTATTTCACATTTATTTTCATGGTGATGGGGCTTTTTATAAGTATGCCTGGATAGTTACCGCCCTTGAGTTGAAAATCTGTCCTCAAGCACCTATTTATATAGTTCCTCTCTAGGTTTTGCATGTTTACCATTTTAAATACTTTTTTTAAAATCAAAGGAGTCAAACGGATAGCGGGTCACATAATGTTCAATGATAACCACCGTCCATAGACACTAGCAACACCAGGGAAGTCGCAAGCGCGTTGCCAGCCTGTACATGGGAGGGAGAAGGGAAGGGGGAGTAGTGGGAAAGGGAACGGAAAGGGGTAGAGGAAAAGGAGGCGGTCCTCTGGCACTCTCATTGATAGAACGAAACGCAACAATGCAATCAATGTTATTTCACGTCGGTTTTCTGTGAGTGGGTGGTACTACCCCGGGCGAGCCGATCCATTAATACTGACATTAGCAATAGATTCAGCGTTGCTGTACCACTTAAAAAACTATTTATATCCATTTAACACCAGATTAGTAGACATCAAACTCTATACCAATTAAATATAAATACACTAGCAAATCCCTTTCTCGGTGATCTCTATAAAATATTTCAACTGTGATATCATAAAATACCATAGAAAGAAGAATATTCCAATATTCATTACAAGTTTACAGTTTAGGTCTAAAGTTAAGGAACCTAAGTGTAAATATTTGAGGTGATCCTCTAGGTCCTTTATTTGTTATTAACTATTTATATTTACTTAATTCTATTATCGTAGGTGGTAGGGCCCTGCTAAAGCTATAATTGGTTTCAGCATGAATGGGTCAGCTCGCCCGGAGTAGTATCACCGACCCACATAAACACCAAAAAGAAGTAACATTGCTTGCATTGTTGCGTTTCGTTCAGTCAGAGCGAGCGCCGGAGGCCAACCTCCACCCTTCCCGAGCACCACAGGCTGGCACCGCACTTGCTAGTGTCTATGGACGGTGGTGATCACTTAACATCAGAGGACCTATATGTTCATTGGCCTCCTGTGATATAAAAAAATAATCTATATCAAAGATATAGAAATATGAAAGTTTTTATTAACAATTCAAATTTGACTTATCAGTATTTTTTGATATCAAAATTAAAATTTCCAATTAAGATTTAAGTACATTGAAATAGGTTAAATAAATATCTGTAAAAGTATATGGAAACAATATATTCTGCTTAAAATTAGATAAAGCTCTGTTAAGTGTTAAATGTTCATGTGTTGCGGAAAGCGCCAAGGTTTATCTTCTCTGCTTTTTAAAATGATTCGTGTATTTTGAAATTGAATGATAGATATATTTTAGCGTTGACGGAAGAAAAAGCAATGTCACACTGGCAAATCATCCGATACAAATTAATATTATGTACGTGTGGAAATATTAAAGTTCGCCAGTGTGACATAAATGACCCCGGGTTATCTATAACTTTAAACAACTTTAAAAGTAAACTATATAACTATAAAAAAACCTGGCTACCAAAACACTTCATAAAAAAAAGAGAACAATGATACGAGCTGAGATATATTATACAGAATTTGTAGGATTTTGTTTGGAAAATGCCAAATGCCCCATGGGATTATTTTTTATTTTATACCTATTGAAGTAAATATTAAAATTTACTATATATATTCTGAATGTTATGTAATAGTTGATCCGGTAGGTGGATGTTGTCTTGCCAGAAACCTAGTAAGTCGTGAATAAAAAAATGAATTACAAAATATTGAGTTCGGCTGATAGGCTGAAAGTGTGGACTAATATATTATTTAATGGAAGAATTTAAAATACAATCAACAATAAAATTTGTTCGAAATAATTAAAGTAAGTCTAAACTTCAGGCAACACCATTTACCGGAAATAACTGTAACAAAAATAATATCATCAAAATAAAGTTCAAGCCGTTTAGCATGAGAACAATTACAAGCAATTACACTGGATTGCAGACAGATACGAATCAAGAATGAAAAGATTACGTTTGATAATGAGCTTCAAGAGATCTAATCTATTTAAATTATAGAAATATATTTATTTATTTACTATATTTTGTAAAGTATTGATACTTACGATACATTGAAGTAATATTTCATATTATAAATCAAAATGCACCATACTAAATACTACTATTTCAGCACATTGATTACCCATAAGCAGTGGATAATGTTTATATATATTTATATCTGATATAAAATATATATAAGAGTTGTTGAGGTATGTATGCTTGGTACACATATATGTTCCAAAAACATATATGTATGAATAGATAGCTAAGCTTAGGTTAACTCGCGAAACGCATGTATCAGGTAACAGCCCAAGTCGACGTGTACCGTGCACCTTTGAGCTAGTTGTCTAACAAAATCGGCTGAGTGCCTTATGCGCTCGCCTTAGTTGTCCGGTGAAGCTGTTAAGAGATTGCTAGGTCAATAGCGTAGTCATTTCGAAGAACAAAATTATATATAGTGAGATCAAAATATAGTCTCAAAATCGAATCCGCCATGAAATTGATTCTAGTTAATTATCACAAAAAAATGCAGCTGTTATATTTAATTTCTCATAGATACATATATCAAATAAGGGGCTAGAAAGTCGCAAAACGTTCCACAAATATTACAATTCTCTGTCTTAAGTATTATGATCAGTTCAATTGACTACCTATAGTAGAATACACAGACAACTATGACTCAGTCAGAGGGTTATGTTAATATCGTGATATCGAACTGCTTACCGTTTAATACCTCTTGGGCCTTGGAATATGTGACTATCGATTTAGGTACAAATTGTGTCGTTAAATTTAAAAATTAGCGAAGTATACTTTTAGTGCATTATACGTTATTTGTCAAGATCCTCAAATGTTGTACACGTAAACTATCAAGGTCATAAAAAAACTGAAAACCGTATCAACGGTAAAATTTGAATTTGAACTTTGTTCTCAATGTATAAAAAATGAAAATCCTAAAAAAACAAACATTAATATCGATTAAAATTGTATTTAGCTCATTTTTAAATGTAATGATACGATTGTCTCTAAAGTTTTACTAACTGCGTCCTAACGTTCTATCTTGTGAGATGTTTTTTTTGGTTAGTAACTACTTGGCACACATTTCTACTTGGAGACTTAAGAGTAGTCATTAACTTTAAAATAGGTTCCGTGTCATTCTTTTTTTATATCATAAGAGGCAAACGAACAGGTGGGTCACCCGATGTTAAGTGATCATCATAGTCCATAGAAACCAGCAACACTAAAAGAGTCGCAAGTGTGTTGCCTACCTGTGTTGGTGGGAAACGGGGGAGGGGAAAACGGGAGTAAGGGAAGGGGGAAGGAGAGAAGGGAGGTGGGCCTCTAGCGCTCTCGCTGACCGAACGAAACGCAACAAAGCAAGCACTGTTCAGTGTTTCTGTGAAAGGGTGGTACTACCTCGGATGAGCCGACCGAATCACGTTGAAACCAGTTATATCTCATGAGATATAATACTATATATGCTTGACTCTACCATTTACCAAATACTACCAAATATGTCGAAGAATTCCATACACTTGTTGTATTGACAGATTGATCTTTGTCGCTTATTGATCCGCAAGAAGTGATTTTTTATCTTTTTTTTATTGTAGCACGGCAAAGTGACTGCACTATGCCCGATGGTAAGCACAGTACAAACCAAAAAGAAAGGGGACTGCTAAGAGATAAGTCATCCTTCGTCGGTCGCCGCTGTCATGCCCGCCTGCGTAAATGCTTCTTCAAGTTACGCTTGAAAGACTTCATATTATAGGAAGGAGGGAACACTAACCGGGAGATTGTTCCACAGCTTCACCGTACGGCAATGATAGGATGTTGCGAACTTTTTAGTTCATTCTCAGATAGGGTTTATCATAAAACTGTGGCTACGTAGACTCTCGCCATGATACAGCCGGTAGAACACGCTCAGTGAGGCAATATACCTGCGCAATTGAAGCGGCTCTATAAACTACCTTCATTCAGCCTATAGTTGAAAGGTATTCCTTGATTCACACCTGTGGAACCAATTCCTAGAATTAAATTAATTAAGGACTTCTCAAGGGTATATCTATTTTCATAATTATATGTATTTGATAGGCAGTTTTTGATAGAAATATATGACAATAAAATTAATGACTGAAATAATTATAGATAATAAAATTTGCTGTTAAACAATCACATGACTATTTACATTATAATGTTATTAAATTTGTAAGACCTTTAACACCACAATTTTTATCAGCAAAAGTTATATTGTCTCTGAAGAATACGTCAGTGAGTCATATATGTATATAAGGCGATATCAAGTATCTCGAATTTATATTTTACAAGTATTCCTTCGAGGGGGGTCGTGTGATAGCCAAATAATTTAAGGTAATAAATTTTATATTTCTTGATTTTTAAATTTATAATATTATATCATTATAATTGAAATAGACATTTTCAGACAATAATGACATCCGACTTTCTACTTTTTAAAAGACACGTGCATTTAATCTAATTATGTTTATTATGCGAATTTTTCTAGCACATAAACTGCTTTATACTCGCTTTTCATAATTCCTTATGTGTTGGTAGTTTTAATGCTTATTCCGTCTTGTATGTCTACGTGTAGAAATTTGTATCAAGTGGTAACTCACAAAAAATCATCTTATGAGACAAAAAGTTAATTTAATTTATTAATAATTTCCTGCTTTTGAATCTTATTTCCTAGACTGGAAACTTCAGTTGTAAGATTAGATAGTAGATATAGATAAAATGAATCTTACAATCTAGTATAATATGAATCCATTAAACCCGAATATCTATAAAACATGTAATATTGCATCTGTATTTCGGTGGTGAAAAGAATAATTCGTCAACGTGCTCTTGAATTTCTTTGCACATTATTCAAGTTAAACTTAGCTTTTCCACCAGTGATATATAGAAACGGATGTTGGTATATATGTAACATTGATAAACTTTAACAACGCTGACCTATTAAGGCGATTGAAATAAAGTTCAATTTAAATAAGATGTCTAATTTCTGCGCGTTTAATTGACACATACTATTGCTGGTTGATTATATTCCGATACAAACCAGTAGTGTTCGGACTACTGTGTTTTTGATTGGAGGGTGCAAGTAGTGATATAATCTCTATTTGTCATATGAAATGTGCGTACTCAGTCCTGTGATGTCCTTAATGACCGCTTTATATCCAGATGGATTACATATAATAATACTTGTTTACTTAGAAGAAAACGAATATGAAAAATATTTCAAAAATCAAATATTTATTATTTAGTACATGCTAAAGGAATCTACGGGAGTATTATTCAGTACATAGGCATTCATTTAAGGAATAAAGAAAGAAACAAATGAATACATCCTGTAGTTTCTTAATCTATTCTGCGGTGATTGTAATGCCCCAGGGGTCTAATTATATTGATATTTTTTACAATTATTGATATCATGATAAACTTTTAACCTCTCTTTTAATATAAATAATAAATATTTTTATTTTAGATGAATTGTAGACATTTTTCTTATTTATATACTACTTTAGCTACAATTTTAGCCATTATGTAAAGAAAAAATACTTGTTTTATTCGAGAAAACCACGCTGGTCATTGAGATGATATATACAGAAGCATCACAAATGTTACTTAGGGATCCGCACAACGTGTGCTTTAAGTTTTCAGTAATCTGTGGCTTATACTTTTAATGTAATAAATATAATTAAAACTTCATAGAAAATTTGTAAATTAAAATAGATAATAAAAAACGTTGTAATGTAAAACCAGAATACTTCCAGAACTGATTAACATGAATCAATTAGATTCCAGCCTCATTAACATGAATCGACAACAAAAAGAGTGTCAGTATAAAAGTTATTAATACTATTAACATTATTTATCTATCGAATTGTTTTAAATATCGTTTATTTATTAACAGATTATTCAAAGGAATTTTACAAACACAATGGCAACCAAGAACCACGCTGGACCATCTCCTTACCTTTTCAAGAACACTTATCCGGCTGACGATTACATGCATACAGAGTAAGTTTTATGACGTATGTTTTTAACTATATTTGTAGTTAACCAAGGAAATATTACTTTATATTTTCAGAGTTTGGATTTTTTCGACTGATACTTATTATTAATTTTTCCCGTCAAGTTTTCTCTGCCTTGGTATTGCTTCAGTTTCTGATTTTATTCAATTTGTAAGAAGTAATCAATAGTTGTAAATATAGTAACATAAGAATATTCAAAATTGTGACAATCTTTCCTTAATAATGATCATTATAGTCAAATGTGTTTTTATTCCAGGTTCCTTAACAATGTTACTTTGAACCATAAGTCTAAAAGCCAAGCGCCTCCAGTTGTCGGGGCTATTTTTGGCCTTGGCCGCGCTGGTTCCATACATCTATCTAATGTTATCCAAAACCCTCGCATTCATTTAAAATATATCGTCGACGACCGCAGCGAAAATTTTGCTGACTTGAAGAAGTACTGGAACCTTAAAGACACCCCCATATTTTTAACTTCCAAGGATGCTTCACGTGTATATAACGATAAGGAGTAAGTTTTTACTTTTGCATTCATAGCTTAAGTGTTTAACTTCAATGAATGTTTATATACTACACAGGGTAATCCAAGTTATATAACTAGATTGTCTGCATACGAACATTTCTTTTTTTTATATCAAAAGAGGCAAACGAACAGATGGGTTACCTGATGTTATGTGATCACTACCGTCCATAGACACCAGCAACGCCATAGGAGTCGCAAGCGCGTTGCCAGCCTGTGTTGATCGGGAAGCGAAGGGGGGGACTGGATGGGATGGAGAGGGGGACAGAATAGGGTAGGGAGGGGATGGAAGGGAGAGGGGAGTAGGTGGGACCCTGGTGCTCTCACTGACCGAATGATACGCAACAATGCAAGCACTGTTACTTCACGTCGATTTTTTTTTGAGAGGGTGGTACTACCCCGGGCGTGCCGACCCGTTCATACTGAAAATAGTTACAGTTTTAGCGTGGCTCTACCACCTATAAATATTAATTCCTTTTGAAATCATATATAAAGTAGCTTTCAAGCAAAAACAAATAAAAAGTGGCTATGGTAATTTTATGAATGTTGTTATTACGATAATAAGTATTGTAATCATTTGAAGTTTTAAATTTATCGTAAATTAGCCTTTACTCGCGCCTTCTTACGCGCTATTATAAATTTAAACTATTGTTCAGGAATAACCCTTTTTTCCGAATGAAAGTTACGCTTTGACCTTTTCATTCATTTTTTCTTTACAACCAGTGCTAAATTTAATAACGTTCGATTGAGTGAAAGCGTAATAAAGAAACAAATAAATAAAATCCATATTCGTGATTATAATATTAGTTAAGATAATAATCTAATCATTATAGTCTGACCTACATAGTTTCTTACTTAATTAGAGTCATTACTAATTTATGCAATTGGTCTTGCCCGTAGCATTTTCCTAATAAACTGGATTTATTGTCTGTAAAATAAAACTTTACAAGCTGAATGTATTTTAAATTGTTGTCCACAAAGTCGCGGAAACTAGTTTAATTTGAAAAAGAGGTTATATAATATCACAATTGTTAACCCAAATAACTTTTTGTAAATAACGCTGTATGTAGTGTGGCTTATTTCTTATAAATTACAGAGTGAATGTAGTATTCGTCGCCTCTCCGACATGGACTCATCATGATATTGTTGTTAATTCCATCGCTAACAACAAAGATGTGTTCTGTGAGAAACCTATCGCTGAGAACGTGGAAGATACCAAGAAGTGTTACGCAGCCGCTAAAGCCAAGGGCCGTGTTCTATTCGCCGCTTTCAACAGACGTTTTGACCCTGCTTACAGAAACCTTAAGAACAAAGTTCGCAACGGAGAAGTCGGTCATGTTCAGATCTTGAAAGTTACAGCTAGAGATTCCCCTATTCCCACCATCGAATACTTGAAAGCTTCGGGTAAGTTATAGGTACACGGTACTCGCATAATTTGGGTCAAAATGATTAGTTTCTATGGTATCTTATGAATTATGAAATATTTAACAAATGATTCATTGCGCTGACCCTGGAATCCTGAAAGGATTATTTAGTTGTTGACGTTAAATATTCTTTTCTTGATATTTACGGATGTATATATTTATTAATAACGGATATTCATTGTATTAGTAGATGTTTTAAAGGCAATGTAAAAATAATAACAAATACTGTAATACAGGTGGTGTTTTCCATGACTGTTTGGTGCACGACTTCGACATGTCCTGCTGGGTTCTCGGTGAGCTACCTATCCGTGTCCAAGCATCAGCCTCCGCTCTCATACCTGAAGTCAAGGCTATCGATGACTTCGACACAATTGCTTTCTTGCTCACTTTCCCATCTGGCGCAGTAGTTCTTGGTGACAACAGCCGTTATTCTGCATATGGTTACGATCAGAGGCTCGAAGTTTTCGGAGGAAAAGGTAAAGTTTGGCGAAATTTGTTAACATATCTTTGTAGTGCCTAAGTTTATATACGATTATTGTTCGTAAATAATATCAATTAGTAAATCAATATTAATAAAATCTAATACAACATTGTATCGTGTAAGATATTGCAACTATAACTTTAACACTTTATCATGAGTATGCTTTGAGGACAAATTATTGACTTTCATTTTCAGGCATGATTAAGGTAGAAAACGAAAGACCCTGCCATTCCACAGAAGTAGTGCTTGGACATGAGGGAGTTAAGTTGACTCCCATCTTCTACTCATTCCCGTCCCGTTTCAGGCTAGCCTATAAACATGAAATGGAACATTTCTTGGATGTTGTACAGAGTAAGTTATAATGTTTTAAATTGAGTGTAACCTACATTACAATATATTTATAAAAACATATTTCATCGTTACTCTAATTCTTTAATTATAATATATTGTCTTAACAGATGGTGTGCCTATGGAGGTAACTAGCTGGCAAACTTTGGCTGTAAGCAAGATCGCCACTGCTGCTGAAGAGAGCGCACGAACTGGAAAAGCTGTAGACATTGACTGGTCAGGAGATGACATCCCGGCTCAGTACTCGTAAACGACTACGCACTCCTCGATCTACCTAGGCTTTCATACTTATTATTGTTATAAATTCGTTATACGGTTAATTATTGTTTTGTATGGTATATGTTATAATATTTTTAAATAAATGCGCATTTAAAAAATATGTCTTTTAAATCTATATTAATCTGTAGCTTTATCGGCCATATTTTCTCGCAATTGTTATTAATTACATTGTACTGTATAAAGTATATTGATGACGAATGTAACATTTTAAAATGTTTTGTCTAGATATAATTCGAAAAGCGATTAAATCATTTTAAAGGAAATTTGTATTTATGCCATATCACTATTGACATGTCACGAAAAATATAAATAATATTCTGGCAGAGGGTAAAATAGTATATATAATAGAGGGTAAAGTATATATATATATATATATATATATATATATATATATACATATTTATTGAGATATATAATGTATTTTTTTGAATAAATTTTGAAGTATATATCTTTTTCCAAGTTTTAAAACAGTAAACAGTTAAATTTTATAATAATAATTTACCAAAGTCATAAAAAGTACGTAACAATTTGCATATAAATAACTTTTTTTATTGCGAATAATTTTAAATCTGTGATGCCTTCTAAGACATTAAATAAAATGACATGCATTAATGGGCAATTTTAATCTACATTAAATGCTCAAAGTCATTAGTGCTAACTCAATAAGTGCAAAGTCATTAATGCTTAATTCGGTATGGATTAATAATATATTACTTAGTTAAAATAGTGTCATAAATAACTAATTATTTTGTTATATTATGTAAAAGATAAAATAACTACTGTACGTTAACACTGAGGTACAAACAGACGAGAAAAATAGACTTTGTTTTATAATACCTTAAGATCGATAATGTTACGATTATATTCACAATCATACAATGTTTCTTATCTTATTGTCAGTTTGTGAATAAAATTAATTAACAGTGCTACGCGGTTCTAATGTATTTTTTTTAATGTTGAATTTCTCTTAATATTACTAAGCACTAAGGTAAGTTAAAACAGATCTCGTAAACGCCATAACTGTTGTGCAGAGGGTTGATAACACGACAGAGCAAAGAGATATGGTACCTCATTGACATAGGCATTTACAGTTTAACTTTTCTAGGTAATATTTGAACCCTAACATTAAGTCAAATCACCGCTCTTGGTCACTGATGTTCCAGGCCACGCCGAACAACTCTCCTACGCTGATACTTCATGCAGGCGTACTTTTTTTTTTCTCGAACTCACTACGCTATTGACCTAGCAAGATCTTAACAGCTTCACCGGACTACATGCACGCGTACCATATTTTATACCTCATACTTTTGTGGTATTTCTTATTTGCCTAAAGGTAATCTATAGAAATAGGCTATAAAATGCTATAATTTTTTCAAATCTGATGTTTTCAAATACACATATTTGGTTCCTTGAACGCAGCTCTCTACTTTCTGTGCAATACCTTCATTAATTTCGTCTTCATTAATCGTTACAAACTGTTACTTTCCTGTACAATTTTAATAAAAAATGTGATCGATTTTTTTTAATCGTATGGCTAAAATGGAGTGATCAGTTGAATTGTACTGTGATTGGAGCTTTAATACTTTCAGCCATTTTAGAGCATCGTCAGTAAGAACGATCAGGTAATGTGGGGGACCCTTATATTTTTACTTAGTGGGTATTGCTGTATGATGTGTGCTATAGATTGGATATCTGCCCCGGAGTCACAGCGTGCCGAGTCAACCGGGAGGGAATCAACCGGTATTTAAACTCTGCACACCGGCCGTGATCAGTATGCAATCTATTTAACTTGCACCATTCACCTCGAGGCAGTTCGCAGCCCTTTAATTTAACGCACGGGTCGATGTCGCATCTTGCCTCACCTAACTTTGATGCTTGCCAGGATTTTTGCCATTCGTTTCATATGCTGGAATCCTTATTACCTATTTCCGCAGCAATTTTGTAAGCTGATAGTCGGGATTTTAGTCTATGGTGTGGGGGATTAAAGAACTCACCATGCATAGCGAGACAAATATTCCGCTTTACTTTAATAAGCTCTCTTAGCAAGGCCTCAAAAACCCTACTTCTCAAAGCTGGTGGAGCTATATGGCTAAGTACCTGTAGTCAATCCGTGGGAGTACACATTAACGTCCCGGATATGGTTCGTATAGATTTATTAAGCTCACGGTCCACTTTTTGCACATGGACACTACCCAACCACACCGGGGAACAGTATTCAGTCACGGGATACACCAACGACAAGGCAGTAGTTCTCAATATATCGGCATTTGCCCCCCAACTGGTTTATCTTAGTTAATCTTAGAAGCACGTTGTTTCTAGACTTTAACTTACGTGAGGCCCCCACAAGATGTTCTCTGTACGTAAATGAGCGGTCAAGTATAACACCTAGATACCTCGGGAAATGATTATAACGTAGATGTATACCATTGAAAGAAACCTCCAACTCGCGCCCGGCTAATTGATTATGCAGATGGAAGCAGCATGTTTCTGTATTCTTTAAGTTAGGTATCAAACGCCAGATCTTAAATATTATTCTAAAAATTCCATGTCTTTTGATAAGGTAACTTGGAAGTTATATATGGATATCAGAGAGTCTTTGCTTGCGTTATCAGACATATGTCATCAGCATAAATGAATTTTCTGGAGATAGTAGCTGGCAAATCATGGATATACAAATTAAATAACATCGAAGCCAAAACAGAACCCTGTGGAAGGCCATTGTTTAGCTTTCTTACATCGCTAACCGCAGAAGTCAGGTGTATTTTAAATCAATTGAATCTAGCAGCGATAAATGGAGTAAAAGTGATCAATTAATTTCATATAATAACAATACGAAGAGAGAAAAGAGAAGTTGTAAAGCGCGCTCATCTATCTCTTTAGTGGTCCAGAATGGGAGCAATATGTAGTTACGCAAAAGTTTAATGTCTCCGATTATCAAAACAAAATTTGACAACGCCATCCTCGTATTGTCCGTTTACTTGCAATTAGGTTTGTCATGAGTATCTCAATATCGCTGCTATTCATGTGATATTGGCAACCCATTCGCACAAATTTGACTTTTAGAAAAGATTTTTTCTTTAAAAAATCAAACAATATTGATTTTTTATAAACTGGGAACCAAACCAAGTAAAAATGCAAAACTATACGTTCACTGTGTTATTGTACATATCGTGAGCGTCGATAATAAAGATAAAATCTGTGGAAGAAATATTGTATTATCTTATATTTTAAAACGTGAAGCCAAAACTTTGTACTCCTTTTTAAGCGAACTGCATAGACAGATGAATTTGAAATTTAGCACAGTAAAAGTTTATATGCAGGGGACTTGCAGAAAGCTATTTATCTATACTAATATTATAAAGCTGAAGAGTTTGTTTGTTTGTGTGGTTGAACGCGCTAATCTCAAGAACTACAGGTCTGATTTAAAAGTTTCTTTTAGTGTTAGATAGCCCATTTATCGAGGATGGCTATAGGCTACATATCATCACGTTAAAACCAATAGGAGCGGAGCACTAATGAAGAATGTCTCAAAATCGGGCTATTTTTAGAGCATCCGCTGCGTGTCAATGTAAGTATTATATGCGTTGCCATAGTAACATGATAACATTCTATCGGAAATATTATCAGGGTTTATTTTTTGTGCCTGTTTAAAAGTTTATTCTACGTTATTTTTAATTACAGTTTTTGATTATACGTAGTACGTTGCTATCGCAAACATTTTTAAAGTCTATTTTGTGGTGCTATTCTAAAAGGTTAGTAGTAATAATATTCATCCATTAATACAGGCGAAGGAATTAATCCATACTGCCAATTTTGAAGTTGTCAATATAGGTAGTTCTTATGTATTCTCTACGCAGTTTTCTTCTATGTCTAAGTTAATGCAAAGGCATAAGTGCCAAGTCTTCTATATAATATTGCGTAAATTTTTATCTTCTTAATTTTCAAGGTACCAGAATTCATGCTCCGTGGTATTATTTTTCATTCATTTCACTTATGCACAATAAACAAACCATATAACATAAAACGCCACCAATTTAACATAATATAGAGTCAAATAACACAAGACTATGAATAAAATATAAAATCCCCTACATGACAGACTGAAATCCCGCCAAAAACTCCTCAAAAAGTTTTTTCTACGTTAGTTTTATTCCAAATTTTTGATTTGTGATATAAGAATAAAGTGTGTGTATATATAATATTAAAATAAATACTTTTTGATGAATACATATATCTGCGGTGCTACAAATATCAACATCAAAATTCTGGCGATATGTCTGTTTGCTTATTTGTTTCGGGTAATCTCCGAAACGGCTGGCCCTATTTGAACGGTTTTTTTTCTTAGAAATGACTACGCTATTGACCTAGCAATGTTTTAACAGCTTCAACGGACTAAAAGTAATATTTGAACGGGAAATTTCCGGGAAATAACAAACTAATTAGCTGTTTTATTTTAAGCTAGCGGGTTCACCAGATGATACCCGCCCTGATAATAAGACAAACTATACTTAAACCTTGCTCAAGAATCATTTTATATGTTGGTAAAAACGGCATGAAGATGTGTTCTGTAGTTTTTGATCATATCGCGAACAGACATATAGACAGACGTGGAACACGACTTTGTTGACACTATGTAGTGATGAACTGCTATCCGTGCATTCGTATATGTGAAATTGACGAAAAATATGTTGTTCACTGTAAACATGCGCGTGTGACGTACACTATACGGGACTCCAAGAATAAATATAATTGTAAGTCATATGTTTATACGTGATTTAAATTATAGCAAGGTATATTAATAACTTGATTATATCAACAATATTGACATATTATATCTATATAATAAAAGACTTAACACATATTGTTCGATAATGTGTACCTTAATGTTTTCATTACTTTCTTATATAGTGTAAGTGAGCACTGAGGGTGATACATAGATAGTAGTTTAAAGTTCCAGCTATGTGGCTTATCATAAATCCCATCCCATTCGATACATTATTAGTATTCACATATATAATGTACATGTTACCTGTTACTGTAGAAAGAGTATTATTGTTATTTACACACATAATAACAACTTTAAATTTGTTTAATATATTCAAAAAACGCGTGCGAAGCTGCGGGTAACAGCTAATTTTATATAAAATGCATTAGAAGTACCTTAAATTAATGAAAATATGCATTACTCACACTATTGCTTGAATTTTACACAACAGATACACACATGTAAATAAAAAAGACATTCGAACAGCTCCGTCCATAACGGACTTCAAAAAAGTTTGCGAAGGAGGTTGCTATGCTCGACTGTATACATTTTTTTACTCTTACGTTCCAATTACCCTTTTTCATCCTATATTCAGCAATGATATTATAACATATAACTATTATTACAATATGCATAACACGAGTTACGTTTCATACCTTACATGCTCTTTGAATTTAACTGGTCAAATTACAGGTTAATTTTAGAATAACATAATAATCTTAAATAAATAAGCTTATACACACATCTTATATACACAACTGTAAATGGAAAAGATATTTTGACATCCGTCACTTTATTCTTACGTTCCAATAACCTTTACAATATTTTTACGTTAAAATCGCTAATGTTTAAAGTACTTTACGATATCTAATATATATTATATGTGTAGGGGTCTTTGCTAACATGTCGCCGTAATTGCTGCGTGGTATCAGTCCAGTGCAGTCAATAACTATCTGGTGCATTCTATCGTCCACTCGATAATTGAACATGTCCGTTGTAATAGCGTTTAGACGTACTTCAGTCACCAATATATCGATACTTTGACAGTTATTATATGAACAGTAGGGAGCGGTCATTATAGCAACTATGACATAACAGGAATTTTACATGAAAATAAGCTTTCTTGGCTTGACTTAAATACTAACAATTTAAAATGTCTTGATAACAGAAAATAACTTTGTACAGCAGTAAATTAGTAGTAAAATGCATTTCATCATAAAACCATAGCCTACAATGTTACTGAGTTATGTTACTTTTTAAATCGATAATCTTTCGACTTATAACGAAACATTACATTGATATTATAATTTTCAATAAACACGTTTTTCAATGTGTTCCATAATATTTTCTACCTGCTTTCAAAATTTTTTTTTCACGAAATGTCTACGCTATTGACCTAGCAAGGTCTTAACAGCTTCACCGGACTACTACTTCCAAAAGAAACAGGTCATCGGTGCTATTGCAAAAAAGTTAAATACGTATTGAATACTTGCTTTAAAAAGGTTAATGAATGTTCGCCATCTTTTTCTTTTATCTTGCTTTAGGATAACGTGAACTTGACTCGGGCGAGCGCGGTGCATTTAGTGAGAAACCTTTTTGAAACTTTTTTTTAATACGTATTTATCTCTCTTGTAATAACACCGTATATGTTCAGTTGTATGGAGTTCTGATTCTGACGTGGCCGGGAACGGTTGTGTCCGCGCGCTCGGAACAACATTTTGAATATTTCGATTTTCGCGATTATTGTATACAGTATAGCCTTCGTTATTACTTCGTGAGTGTGCGGCTTTCGCCGTGAAGTGCCAATCCGGCTGACGTAGCGTACATGTGCACTGCACCTGCGTAACACCTGCGTTCTTTTTCCTGAAATTGAGTGAGACCTTTCCTTTGTATTTATTTATTGCTCTGATTATTTCTTGGTACATTTATTTGTTTACTCATTAGTTTATCTATTTATTTACGTAGTTCTTTATCCCTTGAGTCGTCATTTCTTTATAACTTTATTTATTTCAATTATTTATTTGTTTAGTTACCCATTTATTTATTCGTTGTATATCTATACAAGCCATTTACCTTGCCTGTCTCGCTCACGTATTTCCTGTATTGTTTTCTTCTTCTGGTTCATTTTAAACAGCTCTCTTGATCCGCACCCGGGATAGACTCGTAATTAACCGGTTTGGCGTGCCCCCTACTCTTAAGGCAGGGAGGTTGGTTCGCGCCCCTCCCTTCCCGCAATCCACCGCGGTGGATTCGATCAAGCTTCTGGATAGGTTCTTATCTTTATTCGAGTGCACACGCATTCCTGGCACTCCCGAACCTGCCAGTTGCGTGCTGTGCGGTAACGCGGGTCACCCCGCGAACTATCGCGGCTGTCCCTGCGCGCCACGCACACAACGTCCCCGACAGGCGAGACAGGTGCCTAGGGCACCTTCGACCCCCGCCCGTCCTCGCCTCCGCCACTCATGTACGTGGAGGCGTTCCCCGGCCTGCCGGGTGCCTCCCGCACCTCGGTAGCGCCCGCGTCCACTTCGCGCGCGCCACCCTCTGTGCCGCGCGCGCCGCAACCCGTGCGGGCCCCTCTAGCCCCCTGGGCTCCTAAACCTCAGCCCCAGGCTCCGAAACCTCAGGCTCAGCCTCCGCAGGCAAAGCCGCCTCAGCACCATTTATTTCTACGGCGTTGACTGGATTAGCCAGTTAATGGTCGTGCACGATGTAGTAGACGTCTTACCTTTTGCAGAGCTTCTCGTGACGAAGAGAAGTCAGGATATGCTCAGAGCGTTCGCGCGTTTCCCGGCTCTTGCTAGGATAATGAACGAGCTCGTTCGTGATCATTATAACAAATCGGTTAACAATGTTCGCGGCAATGAATAGGGTTTAACCACGCGGTCTATCTCTTTCATTTATTAACGCTAGAAACCTCAGGACACAGCGCAATCTAGTAGCTGACTTTTTACGCGATAGACAGATAGACATTCTCCTCACCCAGGAAACGCTTTTAAAACCGAAAATGCGTAATCCTAGAATCGCGAATTATTGCATAGTAAGAAACGACCGTGCCACCCGCGGGGGCGGCACTTTAATCTATTTTAGGCGTTCGTTGTATTGCATGCCGTTAGATCCGCCCGCGCTATCCAATATGGAAGTGTCAGTGTAATAAAATAGGTATGACCGGTCGCGCGAATATTATTTTAGTTTCCGCGTATTTGTCACCGAATAAAGAATTGCTAAGATCCGATTGGCAGGCGCTACTTAATTTAGGAGATTCAGTTATTATAGCGGGAACGTTATCTGGAATAGTCCGTGTACCTCTCGTAACGGGAGAATACTCGACGAAATAGGTAGGGTTCTCGCTTTTGACGCCATAGCCCCTCTGGAACCCACGCACTATCCAGATCATTGCCGACCCATAATTTTAGACATAACTCTCTTAAAAAATATCACGCTTCCTGTACGACTCATACAAGTAGTCCACGAACTTGATTCAGATCATCGCCCGGTTGTTTTACAGTTAGGTCAAAATTCAGACTTCACCCCGCCGTCGGTTAGGGTGGCTGATTACGTGAAACTCGTTCAATATTTTAAAGCAAATCCGTCGTCTAGTAGTTTAGACAGGATTCCGGACGTGTTGGTGTCTAAAGCCGACGCGGATTCGGCCATTGATTCCCTGGTTGATTATCTCCAGACCGCCGTCTGGCTGACCTCAAAAGAGGTACAAGCGGCGAACGATCGCCGTTTTATACTCCCTGACGACGTGAGAGCATTGACCACGGAAAAAAATACCGCGACTCGAGCTTACGACGCTTACCCGTCTTTAGAGAATCGCGATCGTCTACGTTCGTTACGAAAAACAGTCAAGTCTCGTATTTCTGAGATCCGGGGCGACAGGTGGGACAGACTCCTGGAGGGTCTCCAGCCGTCTCACCTGTCGTACTGGACTCTAGCGCCAACTCTCAAATCAGATATGGTCACTCCAATGCCTCCTCTCGACAAAGGCCCCGGGTTGCCTCCCGCGTTCTATGGCATAGATAAAGCGGAATGCCTTGCCGCAAGCTTAAAGAAACAGTGTTCGCCAAATACTGATAATACTGACCCTTTCCATAACGGATTAATCGAATCAGCTGCGGAGCATGTACTCACGTCTCCTCCAGCGGATACCCTAACTGCGGTCACTTTCGATGAAGTTGCAGGCGGAATCAAGCGTCACAAGCCTAGGAAGTCCCCAGGTCCCGATGGGATCAGGAACGAGGTTCTGAAACTCATTTTTGATCGCATCATAGCTCTATTGGTCTGCGTCTTCAATGCGGCCATGTCCCAGGGTCACTTTCCGGCCGTCTGGAAAAAGGCCGTAGTGATAGGTATTCATAAGCCCGGCAAGGAAGCTGCGCTTCCCGTTAGCTATCGCCCCATTAGTCTGTTAGATACCTTAGGAAAACTTTACGAGCGGCTTCTTCTGAACCGTCGCCAGTTCTCGATTACAGATTTAAAATTAATACCACCTGAGCAGTTCGGATTTCGCGCCGAACGCTCTTGCACGAATTAAGTACACCTCCTTACGAAGTACATTTTCTCTAAATTTAACGCCGATCCGAAACGTTAACCGAAACGCACAATTGCAGTCTTCTTCGATATCATCAAGGCCTTCGATAAGGTCTGGCATGGAGGGCTCATCCATAAATTATGTAAATCTCGCGTACCCGATAGGTTAATTCATATCATCTGCGATTATCTCACTGATAGGCTCAGGTGTGCCACAGGGCTCCATACTCGCGCCCTCGCTTTTCAATCTGTTCATCAGTGACCTACCTCGGTCTCGGGGGGTCGAGGTAGGTTGTTACGCTGACGATACCGTTATTTACACTTCCGGCTGGCGGTCGGACTTTCTTAGGAAGCACATCGAAAAAGCCGTTCATACTCTCGGTGAATGGTTTCGTCGATGGCACATAGAAGTTAATCCCGATAAGAGTGCCGTAATACTCTTCGATCCCACGAAACGAGCTAATAAATTTTAGCCCATCAGGCTATACGGCATCCATATACCTTGGGTCGAAGAGGTCAAATATCTCGGTGTTACATTAAATAGACATTTAAAGTTCAATTCACATATAGGTAGAGTGCGAAACAAAGCCGCTATGGTCTTGGGTCGCCTCCATCCGTTGCTTTGTCATAAGAGTAAGATGTCCCTCAGACACAAGCTCACTTTGTATAAGACGTGTATCCATCCCGTGATGACATATAGCTGCTTCGTTTTTGCGCATATGTCCTAAGATAACTATCATAGGCTGCAGATTCTCTAAAATCGCGTTTTACGTAAAGTGATCGGTGCCCCGTGGTACATCCGGAGAGTCGATTTCCATAGAGACTTAGAGATTCCTTCTATCTGGGAGTACGTAAAATCACTTACGATTAGTTATTTTGAAAAAGCCGCGAATCATCCCAGTCCGTTAGTGGTATCCGCCGCAAAATATAAACCCGTATCTAATGCTGCGCGTTATAAAAGACGTCCGCGACACTTTTTTACCGACCCTCCAGATTCAATCACGTCAGCGAACGATCAGTACGAGCCTGTCCTTCGAAACAGAGCGTGTTCACGCCCACACCCGCGTAACCACAGATCACGCCGCCGTGGTCTGAGGGTTAATTTCACTCCGGCACACCCGATTAGGCCTCCCACGGTAGCGGCTCAAGCCTAGGTTCGATTCCTCGGTAGGAAGCCCTTGAGTGCGTTGCTTGCGCGATACGGTGACACACAAATATACATCACTGCTACAACACTACACGATAACCCCCACATACGTGCACGCCTACACGCTTACACATAAAAGTGGGAGGGTTTATCTTTTTTTTTTCCCTTATCGAACTGAAAAACTTTAAATATTCAAATTTCGACTTGAGATTTTCAGGATTTTCATCATTTTTCTTGTAGAAAAAAGTAAAATAATGAGAAAAATAATTAAAAAAAACGATTTTTGACGATTTTGGAAATTTTAAAAAATTTGGAGTGACCTCTTAAAATTTTTTTTGAGCTGTCTTTTGGATAGGACTCTTAAAACATCAAAAATTAACATATTTTCACCCGAGACTCAAAAAAAAAATAGTCGGTTTTTTTGGGCCACCCTAATATATATATATATAACACTCGCTACTACAACCTATTCACCTATCAGCAATATTAAATTTAGGTTGGTATTGACTTCAAATAAATTATTAGATAGTGCATATAAAAAACTTAATTTAATTAGCATAAAGTAATCATTTAGTTATCTTTCGCTTTTTGTTTCATTACTTTTTATCACATTGAAGTAGTTTTTTTTATAGGATGTCAGTATAAAAAGGTATATGGATAAAACGAAGCATTATATTAACACTTACTATAAAAAATCAGAAAGGGATTTTTTAATACTTCAGAATTCACAGCTACATATCTATCTGGAGGTAAAGCAGTTAAAGATATTTATGTAGAAATACTTAATTATACGACACAAAATACATATAAGAGTTGTTGGGGTATGTATTCTTGGTACACATATATGTTTCAATAACACATATGAATATGTAGCTTAGCTCACATAGGTCGCGAATTGTATGAGTCAGGCAACAGCACAAACCAAGGTAAGCCGTGTACCCTTGAGCTAGTTGTTATATAAAATCTGCTGAGTGCCTTAAGCGCTCGCCTTATTAGTGAAGTGAGGCTATTAAGACCTTCCTAGGTCACTAGCGTAATCAGTTCGAAAAAAAATAGATAAACTAGTAAAAATTCTCTAGACCTTCATTATTTTAATTCCGTCGAACATACTACTGGCAAATAATTTCAAGCGCTGAGAGTAGCAATATTCGGCAGGTGTAGGTAAAATGAACGTGTGGTGCCTTAAGAAACGTGTGCGATTGCTATCATTGTGCAATCACAATGAGCACTTTGATGAACGCTTATTCAATATGTCTTCCAGCGTCTCTTCAATTTGTAACTTTTATTACACAAATTACGTTTCATAAAAAGTCTACGCAAAAAGTAAGCTCTGTTAGTAAAGAGAAAAGAAATTTCATTAACCGCATGATTTGACAAGAACAACGTGATTGGATACGATTTTCATCAAAAACAAATTAAGTCCAAAATTTAACCTTTTCGACGTAATTCACAATACAATTTGGATTACGTTTAATTAATGCTATTATTGTATTTCTTCCGAATCAGTTCTTGATTCTTTATTAGTATTATTTGCATTCCGTTTCATGACTAGACATGACATCTAACGCGATCTAATTTTGGCTCCTTTATCGTGAAACAAAATGTATTTATAAAAGACTGTTACAAAGTACAAACTAAACTTATATAAATAAAATTGAATATTATCACAATTATGGAATTTAGTCTCGAAGTTATTACTCTTAGAAGTAATGCACAAAAGAATCTTATTAACAAAGTGTGTGTGTGTGTGAAACAAGTGTGTATAGTAGGTGGTAGAGCCACGCAAAAGCTATTACTGGTTTCAGCATGAATAGGTCGGCTCGCCCGGGGTACTACCACCCGACACACAGAAAACCGACGGAATTAACAGTGCTTGCATTGTTGCGTTTCGTTCGGTCAGTGAGAGCGCCGGATACCTACCTCCCTTCCCCCTTACCCCAAACACAGGCTGGCAAGGCATTTGCGACTCCCCTGGTGTTGGAAGTGTCTATGGACGACGGTGATCACTTAACATCAGGGGACCCGTATGTTTGTTTGCCTCCTATAATCTAAAAAAAGTAAATCTGTTAGTAAATAGGATTTTAGTGTCTTCTAAGACATACTTAAAATTTAGTCATTATGACATAGATTATTCATAGAATATGGTATATAAAATGTTGTTTGTATTCGCCTATTTATTTTATTCTATGCGATTTATTTCAAAACTAGATTCGGCTCAATAGATGACTAGTATCCCATTTAGTATTAAATATACTAGTGGGCACCCAGTGGTCGATATTCGACCATAGTTTATTAATTTTTTAAGGTTTGAACTTTATTGGGGTTCTTTTGTTAAAAGGTATATCTTCTATACTCGAAGGTTAAACATTAAAAAGTTAAACTTTAAACATTTCAAAAAATCCATGTAAATGAAAACTGAAATTAATTGTAAATTTGAAACAAATACCAGGTGGCAAAGCTTTCAAATTCTAAATAAATATAACTTTACAAAAATAAAGAAGTTAATCGCAACCCATGACACAATTTTCAATTAATTTTACACGACACCATAAGTGAATGGTATTTCTGGGTGATATTGAATTAAATGTAGTCTGTTCATCATGAGAAATAGTGATAAGCCTAGTATCATCGTTTAGAAAAGTAATGCATGCACGATACATTCAAATGATGAATCCAAAACAAAAATGTTTTTAATACTACCATTAGCTTTTGAAAATAAATTTATTTTTGTCGCTACTTTAGGTTGAACTGGATCATTGTAACCGTGGAGGTCAAATCATTACTTTTATGAGCAAAATTCTTATTTTGATTATACAAAGTATTATCTGGCTCATTTTTTTATTAAATCATCATTTGAAGTTCGCCATAAAAAATAATAAACATTATAAAATTTACTTTGGTAATATTGCTTTTCTCTAATGACAACATGAAGCCAAGTGATGGGAAGTAAAAGCACTCCAGTCACCTAAAAATTTTGACATACAATAAAACCAAAGAAACTAATAATTATTTCAGTGGTTCCATAAATGTACTAAAGTTAAATTTGTTTATTAATCAATTATTTATGTATATATATATATATATATATTATAAATTTACATATCATGTTATTATAAAATTAACCTACAATGTGACCAATTGATTTTAAAGGGCACACAAGGCATGCATTATCATTTATGTTAAAGTTATGATATTACTGTAAAATTAGCCTGTAACTTGACCTGTTAAATTCAAAGAGCATGTAAGGTGTAGAACGTGAGTCGTATTATAAAAATTATAATAATCGTTATATTTTATAATATCATTGTTGAATATAGGATGAGAAATGGTAATTGGAACGAAGAGTTAAAAAAATACATACAGTCGAGCATAGTAACCTTCTTCGCAACCTTTTTTGAAGTCGTTATTGACGGCTATCAAAATGTCTTTTTTATTTACATGTGTGTATATATTGTGCAAAATTCAAGCAGTAGTGTAAGTAACGCATATTTTAATTAATTTAATGTACTTCTAATGCATTTTATGTAAAATAAATAGCTTTCTGCACTTCTCCGCCATATAAGCTTTAACTATGTGTAGTCCGGTGAAGCTGTTAAGACCTTGCTAGGTCAATAGCGTAGTCAGTTCGAGAATAGAAAAAAATTGAACTATGCCAAATTTCAAGTTCATACGTTCACAGAGTTACCTTAAAAAGGGGTACAAAGTTTTTGCTTCACATTTTAATATATAGATGATTGAAAGATGTAATTGTCAATGTAATCATTGGCCATGTTCCTATTCAGCAATGCTTAATTTAAAATAATTAAATTTCTCCTTATGTGATGTTAAATTGTGTTTCAAAGCAAATTTTGAGTGTTAAATCATGTGGTTGTAACAGTACGAAGATGAGATTATAGAATCGCCAAGCTCATATATATAAAGTAATAAATATGTACTAATGATTTGTGTTTACTTATACTGTACCAATAGTACAATTGTACAGTTCAACGTTGTAAAGTCACATTGTAAAATCACATAATGTTCATACCCAAGATAATTTTGTAATTAATAATAATTATTTTTATGAAAAGTGAGTTTAAGACGACATGGTTTTTATCAGCAAAATGATTTACCAATCCCAATCAATTAGAGAAGCAGAAAAAAGTAACATAGTCGGATGTGATTTTTATGAATTGTTATCGTTTTTAAAATATATTGTGTTGTACGGTATTAAATGTTAGTTAAATTATTGTGTCATGCTGTCGGTATAATTATCGTACAGCCATAGTATGTATGACCTCTATCATCTTCTAGATAATCTATAACTTTTTACTTGTTTGCTGTTTGATTTGCTTAAGTATGGTTTTGATTATATTGTCACGTAAATTTATAACTTTACCGGGTCACTGATTATATTAATATTGTGTACATAACCCTATTATAGATATTTAAATTTACGTAACCAAATTTGTTTATACATAACTATTCATTATTTATTCTCATTACCGTAATCTAAATCAATATTTTGAATGAATAATATTTTTTTTGTGTTATATACACATCATAAAAGGGTAACGGGACGAAATATAAAAAAAAAAATACTCTGGTGGGGTAAAATCAATAAAAGAGCACTTTTCTATATTAAAAAAAAAAATCGCCTGTCTGTCTGTCGTTTGTACGAGCTTCACGCAATAACTACTGGACGGATTTTCAGAAACTTTGGTTAGTTAGTTTCGTTAATTACTTCTTATGGACAAAGCCCCAAAGAATATTATCGATTTGCCGGATAGTTATTTCAAGCAGAATGTTAACCGGATTTTGATGTCTTATATGTGGTTGAATATGTAAACAATTTTGATGTCAGGAACCAAAGATAATATACTAATATAGAAATCTGGCATAACACCTCTCTCTGTGCATCTCTCAAAAATCAACGTAGCTATAACGTTTTTCAAATATATGCGATGAACAACTAGATACTGCGTCGTGGAGAACAAAATCGTTCACAAAGTGTGAGGTCAATTAAATGTTCGATGTCGAGTTTTAAGACACAACACAATCCTATGATTTTATTAATCCCTGTGTTTATAATCAAACATTCACGCGGACGTAGTTGCGGTCACAGCTATTCTATAGTAATATTATAAAGAGGTAAAATTTGTGAGTTTGTCACGTTGTAGGGGGTAATCTCAGTAACTACTGGTCCGATTTGAAAAATTCTTTCCGTGTTCTATAGCTTATTTATCGAGAATGGTTATAGGCTTATATCATCATAGGCTATATGTCATCACTCTAAAACCAATAGGAGCGGAGTACAGGTGAAAAATGTTTCAAAATCGGGATTTTTTTCTTTTTAATGCTTGTGCTGCGTGTTAGCGTTAGCCAATTGTAACTATTCCGCGCGAAGGAAGAGGATAGTTTTATATAAAATGTTAGAATCATAGCGATTTATTAGTACCGTTCGTTCTTAGTATAAGAATTAGAAATATGTTGAGTCGAGAGAATTATCGTTTAACTAACATTAGATCGCGGCTTCATCCATTTTAAGATAGTTTTGAGCTATTTATTTGAACCAGTACAATACAATCTGAATGAAATGTAGTACATACATCACGTTCATACTCAAAACGTGCTCGCAAAATGTTGATCAGTTAAGTAGTTAAGAAGTAGAAGCGTAACAAACAGACAAACAAACTTCCACTCGCCTTTATAATATTGGTTAAGACACTCCATAATTATACAAATAACAAAATTAAACAAATAATATACATACATAATTATACAAATAACAATATAAAAAAAAACAATCTATCCATAATTGTGGAATCTAAACATGGCCATAAAGAGTAAAAATGCAAGCGCTATAAAAACAATAACGTCATTAAACCAAAAATAATTAATAATTAATTAAAATGAATTAAATGGATTTAAAAAAGAATTCCCACTGATACGATTTTTTTAAGTATACAAGACATTACACGTAAGCAAAAAAAGCCGCGGACCAAGAGTTTGCAGAATAGAAAAAATCGAATTAAAAATAATGTGTGTGTACTTATATACACGCGTTAGAAGTTATACTTCTTTGGCTTAACAATATAATTATCTTTCACCTTATTCTACGTTTGTAGAAAAAACGACACTAACAATAGAAAAACGGTATTTAATATTGGAAGATTTTATACAAAGAAATACAAATAACAAATACAAAGAAACAAAATGTTGATTACAGCTAACTTCAGGGTATCGGTTTTTCATGACTGTGTGCACGCGCATCGTAAAAATTTACTTTCATCATTTGTGCCTAACGCGCGAATAGAACTATAAATTCAAAAAGAAAATCAAATCAAATGCAATACTAATCCAATAATCTAAAATTTCATAGGTACGCCCGATTTCATTTAGTACAAACACTTATGCATGTATTAATATCCAAAGCGCGGATTCAGCGTCCAGTCAACATTAAAAGGTTAATCGTTCACATAAAACACGGTACAATAAAGAACGTTTCGCTATTCATGGGGTATACCGAGGCAGACATCTTGCGTTATTATACTCGTAAAGTTCGCCGTTTCCTTGCATAATGACATGACGAATTACGTTCGCGATATTTCCGCTTCTTTATATGATAAAATCATTACAAGCCAGATGGAGCGAAGGCGAGTTAGGGTGAAAATGTATTTCAGAATTAATTCTAACTAAATATACGCATTGAAAAAAGTAAACGCTGCATCGTGAACTCCTGTCGGATGAAAAACGAAAAACATTGTGCCTATAAAACTTTTGTTGCGCTGAAAACACTGGAAACGTATTTTTCGAGAAAATTTAAAACAAATTTGGTCATGGAGATAATGGAGAGCTCGAGTTTCCAGTAATAGAGAACGTGTGGCTGGCAAGCTCTGCAGGGGTGAAAAAGTACAAAAGTTATACTCAGTTTACGCGCCCCGACTTATAAATCGAGCTGTGAACACAATTATTTATATTGTATGTTTTATATATACATCTAATATTTTAATACTCAAAGACATTATTTTTGTTCCTTTGAACGCTTTCATCTCTGAATTTAAAAAGATATTTTTTATGTACTTTTTCGTACCCCTGACAACATATATGGAAAATTTCAAGATAATCGGTTAGCAGTTAAGGCATGAAAACATAATAGCAAAACAGACTCACATTCTTATTATTATTATTTTATATATTATAGGATTCAAACGAACAGGTGGGTCACTTGATTGTTAGTGATCACCACCGCATATAGTAGATACTAGCAATTCCATATTCCATAAGGTCGAAGAAGTACTTATTAGTGAGGAAGTAAAGATTAACTAAAAGATCAAAGCGAAAAATCTAAAATCATTCATCAGACTATTCCCTTAAAAAGCAAAGTAATTACCATACGAAATACTGGTCAAAATAAACACAAAGCTAAACAAAGTAACACTGAGATTGTGACATTTAACGCGGCGCGGGGTATCAGTAGCTAAGGGCGGATTGGTCATCCGATTTGAGCCGAACGTCACCGAGAGAGACCGAAATGTGAATGTCTATCAGCGAGGTGTCATACAGCTCAGTCGAGTAGTCGGCTTGAAAGAATTATACTATTTTGCTCCCTATGTAATAATCGTGCTTTATAGTGAATCTGTATAAGTTATCTGTTTGAGTTAAAACGCGATTAAAATTTTATTAAAATTCTAAAGACTTTAGATGAACTTTTAATGTGAAGTTTTAATAATTAATATTATATCCAATTAAAATATTTAATTACAACTTTTATTAAACCTTAATTGTGTTTCACGATTCGCTTTCAAACTTAAGTGCTAGCTAAAAGCTTAAAAAGTAATAAACAGTTTGTTCGACTCTTATTATTGAGTTGAGTTCTTGCTAGAATTTAAATCCTTTAGTATTTTTATGGCTTTATGTATAGTTACTTCTTATATTTTGCTTGCATTTATTTTACAGAAAAAACTGAATATTGCAAAAAATATCGCAATAAAACTGTTAATAAAAGAAATGTACTGGTCATAAAACTAGTTATGTATTCATATGAATAAAATTGAGTTTTTGTTATTTGTTCGGACTAATCTCGAAAACGGCTGGACCGATTGCAGTGAGACTTTTACAAGTAGGTAGACGTATATTCAGAGACTTACCTTGGCATAACTTATATTCTTCTAAGGCTAAATAGTATTGAAGGTAGCTTAAAATCGGTTAAATATTTATTACTTTATTTATATTAGGGTGGTCCTTATTAGGGTATGCTCGAATTTCTCTTCAGGGTGGTCCTGATTAGCTTTCAAATATATTTTAAAAATTCAAAGTTTTAAATGGCAATAACATAGGAACAAGTTCTGTTATTATTTTAGATTTTATAAAGTTATGTACTAATGAACGAAATATATATAATACACATAAATATTCCAGTAGCAAATTTGACGCTCTATAAAAAAGGACTCTTGTACTCTTTTGCTGATTTGACTGGTTTAAGAGGTCATAATCAAAGTTCTAGTCAATCCCTTGGATTTACCCAAATTATACATGTCAAAAACTTTTTATTGTACAAACTACGGTCGAACAATTAACATACAGCTTAAATAATAATATAATAAGCTTAATAAAGCAATTAAATCCGGATAAAACAAGTAGTGTTCATGGAGCCACAAAACTATCTTCACGAAAACAAAGTCGCGCGAACGAGCTAGTATTTTAATAAAAAATAATTCATACGAACGTTCAAATCGAAATTGAGAACATTCAAGTGTGTGCGAGCATAACCAGACTCAGACAAGAATGGAGTGTTTCTTTAATAATTTCATAAAAATAAACGAGCAAATCTCCTCCTCAGCGAAGTGGGTGCAGTTCGTGCTTGGAATAAATTTCTTCAAAGGGATCGTTTTCAATTTCATGGCTCAATCTTCGGGATCTCAACGAGAATATGTAAAAGAGCATTTGTCGGTGTCAACACAATATAATGGCCTCTTTCGCATTAGATATCTGCTTATAATTATCTGTAATGTTACATAAAAGAACATTTATTGAATTAACGGTGTTCACGCTTCATAAGCTGATCTAGTTTGTGTATCATTTGGGTAAATAAATAATGTATAGCCTAATCATATGTTTAAAATATTGGGTTTGAAATTTATTTAATAACATCGTTTCTCTTTCTTATTCTTACTAACATTTTACATTCTTGTAGGCGGTAGAGCCACGCTGATGCTATAACTGGTTTCAGCATGAATGGGTCGACTCGCCCGGGTTTGTACCACCCGACCCAAAGAAAACCGACGTGAAATAATAGTGTTTCGATTGTTGTGTTTCATTCGTTCAGTGAGAACACCAGAGGCCCACCTTCCTCCCTCTCCTTTCCCTCTTTTTCCCTACCCCTTCTTCCCTACCTAACCAACACAGGCCGACAACGCACTTGCGACTCTTTTGGTGTTGCTGGTGTCTATGGACGGTGTCAATCACTTAACATTAGGTGACCCACCTGTTCATTTCCCTCCTATGATATAAAAAAAACTAATATAAATGCGATTGCACTTTGTTTTTTTCTTTATTACACTTTCACCCTCTAACTATCTATGCGAACCATATCCGGGACGTTAATACGTACTCCTACGGGTTGGCTACCGGTACTTAGCCATATAGCTCCACCAGCTTTGAGAAGGAATGAGGCCTTGCTAGGTGAGCTCATTAAAGTAAAGCAGAATATTCGTCTCTCTATGCATGGTGAGTTCTTTAATCCCCCACACCATAGACTAGAATCCCGACGACCAGCTTACAAAATTGCTGCGAACATTGGTAATAGAGATTCCAGCATATGGGGCGAATGGCGAAAAACCTGGCAAGCATCAAAGTAGGGTGAGGCAAGATGCGACATCGACCCGAGCCTTAAATTAAAGGGCTTCGAACTGCCCCGAGGTGAATCGATTTTAATAATGTTAAATCGATTGCGTACTGGTCACGGGCAGTGTGCAGAGTTTAAATACCGGTGTGGGTGGGTTGACTCGGCACGCTGTGACTGCGGGGCGGATATCCAATATTAGCACACATCATAGAGCGATGCCCACTAAGGAAATATAATGGTTCCCCGATGACCTGATCGTTCTTACTGACGTTGCCCTATAATGGCTGAAACCGCATTAAACCTCCAATTATAGTACAATTCAACTGATTACTCCATTTTAGCCATACGATTAAATAATAAAACGCTCTAACTACTTAAGCGATCGTCATAAAATACTATCAGGTAGTACTGACAAGGATACTGTTTTCCAGGTATAAGTCAAATATAGGAGTTTATGACGGGATTTTAGTCTGTCATGTGGTGGATTTTATATTTTATTCATAATTTTGTGTTATTTGACTCTATATTTTGTAAATTTGGTGGTGTCTTATGTTATATAGTTAGTGAATAGAAAATAATACCACGGAGCATGAAAGTCTGGGATGCCACATAAACTCCCTGGAAGGTTCTAACAAGGGATCCACCATCTTGTTAGAATATTGATTCACATGACGTTTAATATTGAAATGATCGCACGACGCTTGTAACATTATTGACTATGCGACAATGGCAGTAATAATCTGAAAGATTGATTGCCAAAAATAAAGTAATAAAAAGTTAAATCTACAATAATGCGAACGAAGCTGAGAGTAAAAACTATTTTTTATAGTATATGTATAGGTTGAAATATATTTTTTTAAATCTATTTTAAGGAAGAAATGCCGTCGTTAAGTTTTGGAAATACAATACTGTTAAACTATAAGAAGAAGTAGTATAAAATGACAGCATTACAAGGGAACGAGAGGCTTTGTCTTTAGTTAAGAATTTAAGACTGACATAGAGGTACTATGAATCTTAATTATCGCCAACGGGTAAATGCAATGAGACCAATTTCGTTGACTGTGTTATAATAGGACTTATTCCAGAAGGTTTCTAAAGTAGGGGTGCCGCAACGCGCTTATGTTCTATTTACTCGGAAACCAAATGACTCTTTTCTACGATGGTAAAGGGGCTGGTTCATACAAAATAATCCAATTACGTATTAAGAGAATATAGGATTGTGAGAATTAACAAAGAATGTTTTATCTGATTAATGTCATTGCACAAAATATGTCATTGGGACCAATAATGTTATAACTAAAAAGCTATAGATACGTTACTTACTTGATATTTTGACATAAAATATGACACGATAACGCACACATACTTAAAGTAATATTGTAACGCCACGCTGTCTTGATAAAATGTGGAAGAAAGATGGCATATTGTTGATATCAGTGACGAAAAAGAAATCGTTATATGTTGCTTAGATTCGCGTGGAATGACGGGCAGCAGTCAAAAGTAAGCTAGCTAGCCAAGTTTTAACAAGGCGCTGTCGAAGCGCTTATGACATATCTAGAGCTTTTTAGTTATAATATCATTGATTGTGACGAGAGCGTGGTGACAAAATACTAAATATCTTAAGTCAAATCAAAATCGAGATATCCTTTATTCATTTTAGGTTCTTAGAAGGTGTTTATGAACGTCAAAGCTACCACCGGTTCGGAAAATAACCCAGTCATCGATAAGACCCGGCAAGAGGCTCTAGGAAAGCTATAAACGTAGAGTTTTGTAGCTCTTTGACTTTAAACACATAGAAAACAAATAGAATGTCTTGTTAGTTTAGACAAAAAAGATAAATGTATGAGGGGGGGGGGGGTTAACTATTATTTTCATACTAGCTGTACCCGCAGCTCCGCACGCGTTTTTTAAAATTGTATTAAACAATTATAAAATTGTGAAACTATGTACAATTATAGAAATACTCTTTAAAAACAATTGTAAGTACGAAGCGCACGCCGCTTACATTAATATGTAATGTGTACATTAGTTATATATATACTAACAGTGTGCCAAATGAGGTCTGTCATCAGCAGCGTATTTGAAACCTTACCCAATCATATAATTACTTCAGTGCTCCCTTACACTGTGTTAAGGCACGAATGAAACAATTACTTAAAATGTTATTATAAAGATGTACATCTACACCTGCATTTAATATACATTTCTATTGTAAAAAACGATTTTGTGACTATAAAAAAATAAACGCTTTTCTGTTCCGCAAGAAATTGTATAATGGAGCTCTTAACATAATACATTTATGGTCTAAGATCTGATTAGGAAGACTTCGTCTATCTTCAAGTTACTAATAACTATAATGACGAATTGTAATCAATAAGTTGATAATTATGTCTCTAATTAAAAATAAAGAATGAGTTGAAATCTTCCTAAATTTCATATAGACAAAGTTGCGGTTAACAGCTAGTCCAAAATAGAATAACTTAAATTACGTTTTATAAGGTTCGCTGTCTACCAGTGAAAGTCCCGTGAAAGTCAGTCTAACCGTTTCGGAGATAGTAATGCGGATGAAGCCACGATTAATAGCAAGTATACATTAAAATAGCTTGACTTACTTTTTATAAAGTCAGCTATCGGCTAATGAAAGTTTTGTGAAGATCGATCTAACCGTTTTGGAGATAGTACTGCGGGTGAAGCCACGGTTAACAGCTAGTATAAACTAAAATTTCTTGAATTAATTTTTATAAAGTCAGCTATTGGCCAATAAAAGTTTTGTGAAGAAGGGTCTAACCGGTTTGGAGATAGTACTGTGGGTGAAGCCACGGTTAACAGCTAGTGTAAATTAAAATTACTTGAATAACTTTTTATAAAATCAGTTATCTACCAATAAAGTCACTTAAAGATCGGTTAAACCGTTTTAGAGATAGTACTGCAGGCAAAGCCACGGTTAACAGCTAGTCTAAATTAAAATACATAAAATTACTTTTTATAATATCTGCTATCTTTTAGTTAAAGTTTTGTGAAAATCGGTCCATCCGTTTTGTAGATAGTATTGCAGACGAAGCCGCGGTTAAAACTTAGTTTAATTTAGAGTAGCCTATGTACCCGCTGTAACTTCAGCTATCTGCCAGTGAAATTTCCATCAAAATCGGTCCAGCCGTTTCGGAGATTACCCGGAACAAACAGACAGACAGACAGACAGGCCGACAAAAATTTTAAAAATTGCATTTTTGTTATTAGTACCTTGTATACGTTCATACCCAATCAGTGATTTTTTTTTATTTCGCTGTTACATACAGACACTTCATTTTTATTATATTTATAGATGTTTACCCTAGCGTAACGAAATAGCTACAAAACAATTATTTCTCTTAAATAGGATTTACAAATTATACAGGAGAAGTCCATAATACTACTATATCCACTCTATTTCCAGTCTGTGTACTTAGACAGTGTTGAAAAGATATATAATATACAAATTATAAATTAATATATTTCAAAGTTGAATGCTATGAAGGATATGAAATTGTTGCTAAAAATATGTAAGAAGTATATAGATTATTTATATTTTTAACAAAAATAGGTCATAACACATCTAATAACCTTTTTATTTTTCCATGACGTCCTATTGATCTACTAAAGTCCATCATTTTGTCATCATCAAGAATTAGCAACCCTACGTGTAAATGTTAATAGTGGAATGATAGTATTGTGAATTGTAAACTAGATAATATAGTGCCTCAGTAAAACAAGAATGATAAAAATTGCGACCAAATAGCTTCAGGTTATTAATCGAAAATATTTAGAATGCATGTGCTTAGGAAAATTGTAGGATAACCTAGAAATATTCATTAATGTAGAGAGTAATCAAGATGGCGGCTGTAAGTTTAATTATTATAAAATTGGTAGGTAGAGGTTATTGGAGCCCTGATTTTAAATACAAAATTGGGTTTTAAATAGGCGATGAATCAATAATTCCACTCCTGGAATGGTATAAGAGTATATTCAATAAAAAGACAGTGGAATTTATCCTCATTACATGAGTGTTATGATAACCTCATACGTATTACTATAGTAATAGTAATAGCACCAGTTTGTTAAGAAACTAATGATAAATTCAGGTTTCATAGTTGTTATTTAAAACTTGACATCAGCTTTTTTTTTAATTTGTAGTATGGATAGTTAATGACAAGATTAAAATAGAAAATTCTGAAACAAATTTTACCTAAAGCTTGTCATGAAATAAGCCACGTGTTCTTTTCAATTTGAAGTTTCTTTCATTAGATAATAAATAGTGTTGGCGCTATTGTAATATGAAATTTTAATAAAATATATTTACAATGTAATATTTGCTTCTTTCTTTATCAAAACCCTGTGGTGTAAAAGTTACAGTTGGAACGTTTTTGTAGATGAACAGTGTAAAAAATAATATATTTTTTAAATTATATTTTTATATAGTGATGCGATTATTCTTGTGAGGGTGAAGGTCAAAACTTCATTCGTCATTATTAAACTGATAACAGCTGTTATATAAGTTTTCTACGAACTACGTTCAAATCAAATGTCATGTTTGTATTATTGTAATTGTTATATAATTATTATTTTTATTTATCACGATGTTTTTTTAATTTAAATTAGGACGATGAAAATGATACGAATTAATTAATAGTTAATTATTATTAAAAAAATAATGGAAATACAGACGACCATGTACTATTGTGGTTTACTTTCGTTATATACAAGCTCATACTCGCGACTTTGTCCGCGATGTTTATTATATAAAAATATGTTATGTACATAGGAAAAAAAATTAAAAACATTTAAAACAAAAAGTATACTTCGCTTACGACTTCTTTACTCGTTTTTCATTATATAAATCGTAGTTCCTTAAAATTGTCATAACTTTATATTAAATGAAGATATCATAATAAACCTATTGTTTAAAAAAAGATCAAGTGTTAAAGAAATAAAACTGTAGAAAATGTATCAAATCTGTCTAATAATTCTCTATCTGTTTATTTATTTTATATACCTAGTGCCTCAAAGCAGTTAAAGCATGATTTTTAATTTGTCAAAAGAACAGCCGTATTTCTGCTAGTTGCCAAAATAAAATCGGCTGAGTGTCTTAAGCGTTCGACTTAGTACTCCGGTGAAGTTGTTTAGACCTTGCTAGGTAAATATCGTAGTCATTTCGTGAAAAAAGAAACCGTATTTCCAATTAATAAAATATGAGTGTACATTTTGTTATTAAGCATATGTATGTTAAGTGGAATATGAGAATATTATCAATTATTTCAGTTATAGTTACACTGATATACCCAAAATGAAACATAATTTAACAAAGTGATAAAATCATTACGTCTTTGATATGAAACAATAACGAGTTAGGGGAATAGTGTTGTCGCCAGAGACTGACCCTTTGTTGCCATATGAGTGACGGCCTTCGGGCTGTTCGGTCCAGTTATTATTACCATTTAGGCGTTATCAAATAACAAACGTTATTATATCATTATATGTGTTGTATTTTCACTTTTATACTATACCGACTGTTCCCGTAGCTCCGGACGAATTTGTTATTTGTTGCAGGAAATATAATGATTAGCTATAGCTAAACAGATAACAAAATAAAATAATTTTAACAAGCTTTAAACAAGATATGATTTTAAAGATAAACAAACTTAAAATTACTTACAATATATTATTACAAAATAAAGGAAATGGAAATGAAAGGAATGGAAATATAAAAGGAAAAGTTAGTTATCCTCTGCAAGAACCCCTTTACAGCTGAAGGCTTCCTCCAAAGAATGCCATTTCTCTTTGGCTTGAGCTGTCTCAAACAAAACAGGCCCGTCAAAATAGGCGTCCTGTGATGGCTCAATTTTTTTTTCTTCAACGAAAGCTCTGACGCAGTCGCAATGATTCTCAAGCCTATGCCAGATCGGCGCGATGTCCAAAAACAGTATCAATTGAACCTTCATCGCTTTACAATCTACATAAACTTGAACAAAGCTACGGGCAAAAGCTAGTAGAATGTAAAAAGCATTTTTCTAATCTGACAGTTAGCCAAAGGAACAAAAATACTATCTCATGTGATTCATAAGTGGTTAGTAGATACGGTGGCGAATTCTTGTCTGCTCTTGATACTGAAGCTTGCGAATTGTTTTACCGGAACATTTCGCTGTTGAAACAGTAATAACGTTTCGTATTCAGACGCGAAACTATTGCGGTGTTCATGGGGGCAACAGGGAACATGTCTCGACACGGTATAAACGTTTCTCGCGATATTGTCGTGCGTCGCTTCCACACATATTGATGTATCCACATACATTGAACATAAAAGATAAGTACTATGGAAGATTTACTCCGCTTAGAACGCTTGGTTTTTGATCGTGAAGTCGTTTGATAAATTTTTTAAAGTGGAAATTGCAATTCCCTTGAATAAAAGTAATAATATTTGTGTAATTAATACCTTTGAAAATATTAAATTGTTGTGATAAATAAAGTAATGTGTTTATATTATGATTTTTTTTTCTGTTTAATATATTACTTCCTAGTTTTGCACGCGGCTTCGTTGTATTCGAATTAATTACATTATTATGGTATACAACAGACGATTGAGACTGACCTCACACAGATTTTTATTGATAAAATTTTTTACTCAATATTCTTTCCTCCTAAATTTTGAAAACTAGGCGATGCCCGTGACTTCCTTTGCGTTATTTATAGTCTTAATGAAATATTTTATTTACAGAGGAAAAAACATCATATAACACCGCTTGCCCACTTCTCTAGGGCAAGAAAAAAGAAATCACTGAAATCTTAGTGATTATAAAAATAGTAGTTTCCTCAAAAATCAATAATTTTATATTGAATAAAGCTATTGTAATAATTATTTATTTATATAAGAACCAAGTATCTAAGAAGTGATCGAAATCTATCCAGTACCTTTTCGTGTTGCGTTTCAAACATTCTTCATGGGTGCTCCGTTCCTATATGTTTTTTCGAACTGACTACGCTATTGACCTAGCAAGCTCTTAACAGCTTCATCGGACTACGTTCCTATATGTCTAAGCGTAATAATATATAGGCTATAGACTCCCTTGATAAATGTGCTATCACACACTGAAAGAATTTTTCAAATCGGACCAGTACTTCCTGAGATTAGCGCGTTCAATTAGACAAACAAACCCTCCAGCTTTATCTATACTAATATTATAAAGCTGAAGAGTTTGTTTGTTTGATTGAACACGCTAATCTCAAGAACTAGCGGTCCGACTTGAAAGTTTCTTTTAGTGTTAGATAGCTCATCTACCGAGGATGGCTATAGGCTACATATCATCAGTTTAAAACCAATAGGAGCGGAGCACTAATGAAGAATATCTCAAAATCGGGCTATTTTTAGAGCATCCGCTGCGTGTCAGTGTCAGTATTATTTGCGTTGCCATGGTAACATGATAAAATTCTATCGGAAATATTATTAGGGTTTATTTTGTGTTCCCGTTCAAAAGTTTATTCTAGGTTATTTTTAATTCCAATTTTTGATTATAAGTAATACGTTGCTATTGCAAACATTTTTAAAGTCTATTTTGTGCTGCTATTCTAAAAGGTTAGTAGTAATAATATTCGTCCATCACAATACAGACGAAGGAATTAATCCATACTGCCAATTCTGAAATTGTCAATATAGGTAGTTCTTATGTATTCTCTATATATAAGCGCCAAATCTTCTATATAATATTTCGTAAATTTTTATCTTCTTAATTTTCAAGACCCCAGAATACATGCTCCGTGGTATTATTTTTCATTTATTTCACTTAGCATAATAAACAAACCATAATACATAAAACGCCGTCAATTTAACACAATATAGTGTCAAATAACACAAAATTATGAATAAAATATAAAATCCCTACATATCAGACTGAAATCCCGTCAAAAACTCCTCAAAAAGTTTATTCTACGTTAGTTTTGTGCCCAATTTTTAGTTTGTGATATATTACGTATTACAAGAATAAAGCGTGTGTATATAATATTCAAATAAATACTTTTTGATGAATACATATATCTGCGGTGCTACAAATATCAACATTTTTTTTTAATTCTGTCGATATATCTGTTTGTTTATTTGTTCCGGGTAATCTCCGAAACAGCTGGACCTATATGAACGGTTTTGTTTTCTTAGAAATGACTACGCTATTGACCTAGCAAGCTTAACAGCTTCAACGGAGTACAAGTAATATTTGAACGGGAATTTTACGGGCAAATAACAAACTAATTAGCTGTTTTATTTTAAGCTAGCGAGTTCAGCAGACGATACCCGATATTATATCTATATAATAAATGATTGAACACATATTGTTCGATAATGTATAGCTTAATATTTTCATTACTTTCTTATATAGTGTAAGTGAGCACTGATATATAGATAGTAGTTTAAAGTTCCAGCTATGTGGCTGATGATAAATCACATCCCATTCGATACTCTATTAGTATTCACATATATAATGATAATGTTACCAGTTGTAGATGACGTGCGTGTCATATTTACAAATATTTTTGAAAGAGTATTTTTGTTATCTACACATCTAATAACGATTTTAAATTTGTTTTTTTTTTATATCAAAGGAGGCAAACGAACTGGTGGGTCACATGATGTTAAGTGATCACCACCGTCCATGGACACTAGCGACATCAGGGACGTCGCAAGTGCGTTGCAAGCCTGTATATGCGAGAAGGGGGAGAGGAAAGAAAGGGAAAGAAGGAAAGAGGAAGGGACGTGGGCCTCCGGCTCTCTCACTGACCAGACGAAACACAACAATGCAAGCACTGTTATTTCACGTTGGTTATCTGTGAGAGGGGTGGTACTACCCCGGAGGAGCTGACCCATTCATGCTGAAACCAAAAATAGCTACAGCGGGGCTCTATCACCTAGAAAAATTGTTTAATATATTCAAAAAGCGCGTGCGAAGCCGCGGGTAACAGCTAGTATTAGTATATATTAATATGAGTTAAACGAGTCTTCTACACTATACATAGTTAAGTTTACCCGAAAAGCCACAATTAAAATCTATGATAAAGTCCGAATGAATTGGTGATTTCGTTACCGACCGAAATGTCACAATGAAGAGAAAGAACCCTTGTTGATGAAGCCGTGTTCGACACAGCGAAGGGGTGAGGTGATACTGCGACCCTTCTGATTACACAATGTTGGCTTTCATCCCTTGTGCAAGTCGCGCACCGGAAATCTTTTGTGATTCGACTTCGGTTATTGTGGTACGGCATACTAATACGAAGAAGGTGACGTCTGTGAAATATGTGACGAGAGAGAAACCGCACGAGCCGCGTTAATCAACATGTAGCTAATAAAGACAAACAGACTCGAATATTTCGCGATTGCCGCATCCGATTGAAATTTTACATATGTATGTTATGTTAATATGTAAAAAGAAAACAATTTTATTTCAATGTATTGTTTTTTTGTACACGTCTTTGTATAACACGTGGAATCTTCACTGGTTATGATATTAGCTACAACACGAACAAATTTCATCACAATCGGTTCAACTGATTAGGAGCAGTTCTGTGACATACACACGTACAGAAAAAATTGATGTATAAAGATAAGTACCTGGACGACCGAGCCCAGCTCGGTTTTTTTAAAAACAATTTTAAATTAAGATAAACTGTTGGGTTTGCGTCACAAAATTGTAATTTTCTATAAAAAAAAAAAAAAATTGTTTTGACAGCACCGACGAAATTTGCCTTTATATTGTAGCTATATTTTTTCATTGCCTGAAAATTCAATTAAAAGGGTTTCTATGAATCGATCTAGCTAGATCGATTTATCGTCCCCGAAACCATCTACATACTAAGTTTCAAGTAAATAACTGACGCCGTTTGAGAGATTCTGAATATATACCAATATAAAAATATACAAGAATTGCTCGTTTCAAAGTATTAGATTAGATTAGATAGATTCCTCTACAGTATTAACAATTATTACTTAAGTACTCACTTGATTATTTAAATTTCGGTTTATTATTACATGTAGGGCCCTGTAAATTGTTAATCTGAAGGTTCTAAATTAACTATACCGTTAGTAGACTTTGCTCCCAGCGGAAACCAAACTTTGTCTTATTTAGACCAAGATCTAACAGTAAGTTATTATGATATTAGTTAAGCTAGTGCATGTATTCATTTTATAAATTGCAATAGAAGATATCACTATGCTCATCACTGAGAGATGGGGACTTATAAAAACTTGTGTTCGTTTTAATAAAAAAAAATAGCCTATTAGATTACAATTTTGATTGATTGACAACAGGAAAATGACGCACAGTGGTATATTTTTCTATTTATTATGAATTGCAGTTACTATAGTTATTATGATTCGAAGGCATATATTCCGGTGAAACTGTTAAGACCTTGCTAGATGTATAGCGTAGTCAGATCGAGAAAAAAAAATGATTCAAAGAGGCGCCAATAGTAGAACCAAAGTAGAACCAATAAATGAAAAAATATAATATCTTTACAGGTATTTTTAAAAATAAACTAATTTGCGTACACAATTTTTAAATTATTTTATATATAGATATAGTTATTAATTATGAAAATTAAAGATGATCGTAAAACCACAGAGTTTTTTAGTTATATTACGAGATGCACACTTAAGGATTAGTAAGTAAAATTATTGTTTTACTATATTTGCTTTTATTGTATGACTAATATCACTCGCATAATTGAAACGAACGTAAAACGTCATACTATATGTTAAAATTCATCAAGTCACCTATAATATAAACTAAAAAAAAAGCGTGGGTGTACTTATGTACACGCGTTAGAAGTTATACTTCTTTGGCGTAAAAAGATAAAAATCTTTAAAAATTTGATTCTACGTTTGTAGAAAAAACGACACTAATAATAGAAAAAAATACAAAGAAATAAAATGTTGACTGTATCTTAAGAGTGTCGGTTTTTGTGACGGTGTTCGCGCGCATCGTAAAAATTTACTCTCATCACATTTCCCTAACTCGCCAAAAGAAGTATAACTTCAAAAATAATACATTACTCTCTATTTGGGCGTCGGATAAAATATATCAGTGTTTAACTACGAATGAAATATATACACAAAGATGAGTTTGATAAATTATCTTCAAATTAATTTTACTAAGAGTCTTACAATTCCTCCGAGTATCGAGGGCAGTATATACGGAGAAATAATGTAGTATGTCTTTTGTGGGATGGTAGTGTAGGACCTCCTTTATCAGACGCATTAAGTGGTGTGGTTAGAGCGAGATTAAATTTGTGCCGCCCGTTGACTTCATGATCTATTAGATACACTACGGCAATGCAGTTGATATATTATGCTTACTAACCGTAAGAATATAAGTATTTACAAGTAATTTATTATATAAATAGAAGTAAAATGTAAAGTAACTTTATTATGCAAATACCCGTTTTTACATTTTGCAGATTAGTTGGATATTCGTTTTTGACAATATCCCGACTGTTAAATGTACTCGTATAGTGAAGAACGTTTGTCGATCAATTTATCGAATGTTTTTAGGAGATCGACGAATGCTTGTATTAATATGTACTGTTTTTAAAGTTTTATTTAGGTTAGGACGTCTTTGTTGGTGGTTCGATGTATGGATAAAAATCGTATTAGCCTTTAATATATTTAATTTAATTTGAGGTCACTTACAATTACATATATTACTAACGGGCTCGCTGCCCTGACTCAATAATAAAAAAAAATGCTGAAAGTCAACCGGAACGCCACCTACCAGGGCCAATAGCGAATCTAAATCATTCTTGAATACATCTGAACACAAAAAATTTCATCAAAATCTGTTTAGGAGGAGTTCAGTCTCATACACACGGACAGACGAATTATCTTCTCTTTATATATACATATATATTTCTACTGAAAAATTTTGAAAAAAAAATTGAATTCGTGCCGTCGTGCGGGTCGGTCGCGTGCGTAGTGCTCGTTCGATGTGAATTTTTTGTTCGTGTTTTCGCTCGATTATTCGATCAAGTGTTCGCAGCGTGTTTACGCGTTCGTGTATTCACATCGGAAGTTCGGTATTTCGTACGTTTTGTCGCGTTTTTGCGATCTTATTTCCCTTCTTGGGACTTGATTGCAGGCGTTCTTTTCAGAACGTAGCAAACTGCACTTTTCGCGTTCTGCGTGTTCTCTGTGTGCTGCGAGTCGCCGGTTCGCGTTCCAGTTCTTCGTGCTTCGCTCCGTGGTTCAAGCTTCGTGTCGTCGCGCAGCCGAAGAAAGAAGTGTTAGGGCCTCCCCCTAGGCACTGTAGGTCCCCTGTGAGGCATTGCACTTCGCCCACAGTTTCTTTTTGGCCCGGACTCCGGAGTCTTTTAACTTAAAAAAGACGCGCCCTCTGCCTCTTTGGCAGGGAGGTTTCAAATGTCTTCCCCCGCCCCGCACCCCTACTCAGGCCCCGCTATGACCAACCGGACTTCCGAACAGCGCGAATCCGCGCGCTTTCGGAAGTTCGTTTCGAACCTGTGTCCCGATATCATCACCGAATACGACCGCTTCTGTATTGAAGCGGACGATTACTTCAAGGGCGGTTCAATCTCGTCATTCGTTTCCGCTGCGGAAGATGACTTCGATAGGAACTCTTTTGCAGCGCTCTTGAAGGACCCTCAGTCCTCCGGGAGCACCGCCCCTGCCCCTACCTTTTCTCGTTCTTCGGACGAGGAATGCTCCGACATGGGGCAAGACCCCTCCGCTGGGAACGACGGCTTCACCGTCGTCTCCCGCAAGCCCAAACCGCGCAAGAACCACGCTAACTCGTCCTCCGATACTGAAGGCGTTAAACCTTTAAAGATCTCTAACGTCGATGGCGTGAAAGTGCCAAAGGTGACACCAACGCCCTCTGTACCGGCTCCTCCTGCGAGTTCCGCAGCTTCGAGTAAGAAGCCCCATCCCCCTCCCCCCGTCACGATCCAGGACAAGGCGTCCTGGCTCGATACTTCAGATCTGCTGAAGGAAGCAGAAATCCCAATCGCCTCTGCCGTGAGTACCCGAACGGGTATTCAGGTAAGGGTTGCTAACTCTGACCTACATCGCAAACTTACGCGCCTTCTGCGCGCTAAGAAAATTGCGTACTTCACATATGCGCTCGAAGAAGAGCGCGTGTTACGCGTAGTAATACGCAGAGTCCCCGCCCAAATCGTCGTAGACGATATCTACGAAGACCTCCGAGATCAAAAGTTCCCAGTCAAAGAAGTCCACCGCATGCGATCTTCTCGCAACAGAGCACCCTATGATATGGTGCTGGTCATCCTCGACCACACCATGGAGGGCAAGAAAATCTTTTCGCTCTCGACCTTTTGCGGCCTCTCCAGCGTCACCGTGGAGCCGCCGCGCAAAACGTCCGTACCATCGCAGTGTCATAACTGCCAGGAGTACGGACACTCCGCACTTAATTGTCACCTAAAACCCAGGTGCGTTAAGTGCCTTGGCGAACACTCCACTTCAGAATGTTCCCGAACTAAAGACTCGTCCGATCCTCCGAGTTGCGTTTTGTGTCGCGGCGTGGGTCAAACCGCGAATTATCGCGGTTGCCCCCGCGCCCCGCGCACAAAACTGCCCCGATAACCCAGGCAGGTCTCGCCCTCCAGGGTGCCTGCAGCGGCATCCCGCCCCCACCCTCCGCCTCTCGACTCTAGAGAGGCTTTTCCGAGGCTGCCGCGCGCATCTCGAGCACCAACAGCGCCCGCATCCGCGTCTCACGCGACTCCCCTCCGCGCGCGGGCCCCTCAGGTTCCGTGGACACCGCAGATCACAGCACGACTTGACCCACGACTTCAGGCGGCGAAGCCTTCACAGGCCGACACCGCTGTCGTTCTCTCCGGCATGGACTGGTCCGCCCAGCTCTTAGTTTTTCATGAGATCTCGGAGATCTCTGCTTACGACGAGGTCGCGAACGACCCGAAACAGGGCCCCATTCGCGCGATCGCGAAATTTCCCGCCATCGCGGCTACAATCCAACGGCTCGCGCGCGCCGCCGTTTCTAAATAATAATAATAATTATTCTCAATATAAGATAGAGTAAACTCGCGTGTTTACGTCTATCTTCCCCTAAAATCGTCAAATATCATTTTTCTATTTTTAGATCCCGGCGTCGGCGCCGTTCGTTTAAATTGTAAATTTGATCTTATTAATTTTTTCCTGTGGCCGGCCACATCGCGAATCCCTGTCTCGTGCGTCACAGGCAGAGAGCTCTCGTTTTTATACCCGCACACTTTTTGTTCGCGTTATCTTAGCAATATTTTTGTCCGTGGCCACCCGGGTGGGCGCAGAGATATTGCTGTCGCGATACAGTACACACCACATCGATTTTACACGTACATAGTTAATCAGACATGCACCTTACACGTCTGGTGGAAGTTTACTTTTTTTCCCTTATCGAACTGAATCGAGTAGGTTTAGTTTGTCTCGTTCCGAATTCATGTTGTGTTTTTGTATCATGCAATTTTTAATTGTATGATCCAAAAATGGATACATGTATAGCTTAGCATAGTTTAGTTAGGACAGATCGGGTTTTTCTAGGTAACGGCCAAGCCGAGGTGTGCCGGGCACCCTTGAGCTAGTTACCACAAACAAAATCGGCTGAGTGCCTTAAGCGCTCGCCTTAGTAGTCCGGTGAAGCTGTGAAGGCCAAAAAACAAGGCCAATAGCGTAGTCAGTTCGAGAAAAAAAAATATATATATTTCTTCTGTACGTGTGTGTGTATATCACTGAAATCTTCCTTAACAGCTGGATCGATTTTGATAAAGTTTTGTTTGCGTGTTCTAGTCGATCCGAGAATGGTTTACATTCACAAAGGGATCCGGTAGGTGGCGTGCACGCTGACGCCATAACTGGTTTCAGCATGGATGGGCCGGCTCGTCCGGGAAAGTAGCACCCGAGCCACAGAAATTTGACGTGAATTGATAGTGCTTGCATTGTTGCGTTCCGTTTAGTCAGTGAGAGCCTCGGAGGCCTGCCTTCTTCCCTCTCCCTTCCCTTCCCCACCAACATAGGCTGGCAACGCACTTGCGACTCCTCTGGTGTTGCTGGTGTCTATGGACGGTGGTGATCACTTAATATCAGGGGACCCCCCTCTTCTTTTACTTACTACGACATAAAAATATCTCGTAAATGAATTTAAATCAAAAATGACTTCATTTGAATAATAGTAAAATCTTTTAACAAATATAAATCATAAACCGCTATAACAATTTTAAAGAAGGGTGACTGTAATCCAAGACAAACTTACATTCTGAGGCAAAGGATTTAAGCCAGTATGTCAGAAGCTCGCCCGGAGTGTGTCTCTCTTCTGATAAGAATACGTAAGAGCATAAAAATAAAAGTTCACATCGAAGGAACAGGGAAAATGTCGCGGAATAATATTTGGGATTCCAGTTTTATTTGAGTGCAGACCCTCTGCGAATGGAGACAGAGATTTCCCGAGATGGTCCTATCAAACATTTATGGAGTAGCTACATAAAAGGACAACACTTAAGAACAGTTTCAATAAGTGTTTGGAGTAACGCGACCGTATCTAACGATATTACCTATTCTCTTGTAACGTTTTAATATCCAATGTACCGTTTAAAATGTTATGTTCGAAAATATATTACAAGAAATGTAAAAATATACAGTAGCTCTTGCGGTAATCTTTCCAAATATAGTATGCAGTTTCTATAATTGTTTTTTTATTGGTAGTATTGAGTATAGAATTAATTAATTATTTAACGGATGTCGGTATTGTATAGATAATATTCATAATTTCTTTAAAACATGTGTAATAAGATGTGATTATATAATCTTTACTAATAAACAATCATAATATTATAAATGGGTACGGGAGTTTGTTTGTTACGCTGTTCGCGTCTTAGCTACGCAACCAAACATCATGGAATTCTGCATACACGTGTACAAGAGTATAGGAAATAACATAGAATAAGACTTCTTGTTCAAAGATAATATACTATCCCCATGGGATATATCAAGTATAAAAAAGTCAAGAACATTATATCTTCTCTAATAAACCGTTTATTAAACTTATTTATAAAACATATTCGGTGTTATTACAAAAAAGTTAAATACGTATTGAATACTTGCTTTAAAAAGGTTACGTTTTAAATGCACCGCGCTCGCTGAATGTTCGCCATCTTGCTCTCTTGTCTCGCTTTAGTTAGGTTAGATTAGACTTGCGAAAAAAGTATGATGCGAAATTTCCTCGGGTAGTGTTTAATACTTTTTTGTAATAACACCCATTTTGTTTGTCCTCACAATTCTTGACTATAAATTTATTTTATTTAATTTATTTTTCTTTAATTTGCTTTAACGTTTTATTAAGTTTAAACATCAAAGATTTCTATTTCTTAAGGAATACTCTAACGGATATATTAACTTCCAAATTTGTATGAAAATGTAATGTAGTTTTCATTGGAAATTTCAATATAGGATCTTTACATACGAACCTTTTGCAATCATTTTTAATATTTAACGTTTATGTAAAACGTTGCCTTTTGACTGCTTTGTCACATCGTTCATATAATATTCACAGTAGATGTAACAAAGAAATTCTATTTTGGGCAAAATGTGTAAATAGTTCCAGTTCGACGTTTGAATTTCCCCTGTGTAAATGTTATTACAGTGGCGCTAGTGTGCAGATGAAACAGTCTACTATTACGAGCTTGTCGACACTTTGTCGATTAATCGATAAAACGACATACCTATTAATATCGAAATAGAAGCTGTGAATAATTTCGCTGAAGGTATTAATTGTTCTGAATAAATTTAAAGTGTTCTAAAGAACTTTTCGATATGGTGCACTCATCGCAAATTCGCACCACTCGCCGATGGCTAGTTGATCATCCACATACATAGACCCACCCATAACCCAATAGAATGGCGATAACCATAAGGAGGTAGTAGAGCCACGCTGATGCTATTACTGGTTTCAGCATGAATGGGTAGCGGCTCGCCCGGCGTACCACCCGACCCACAGAAACACCGACGTGAAATAACAATTTTTGCATTGTTGCGTTCGTTCGGTCAGTGAGAACGTCGGAAGCTTATCTCCCACCTATCGCTTCTCTTCTTCCCCCTTCCTCACCAACATAGCCTGGCAACGCAATTGCGACCCCTCTAGTGTTGCTGTTGTCTATGATATAACAAAATATTGTAGAGAAATTTCATTATGCGCATGCTAGCGCTGCGGAATGGATCGCCCAGTACGGTATTTCCACAGGGTTATGACGTAGGGCTCTTCAAAGAATGATTAAACACGCCCTTTAAGGTCAATAACACAACGGTAATGGCCCTGGTGATGCAGTTATTCATGGGAGAGGGTAGCCATTTAACATCAGATAAGTCGTTTCCCAGTTTGCTACCTTTTGGAATAAGCAAAAAAAATCGTACAAGCCTTTGATCAAGGCTTAAAATATTTATTTAACGTAACTTCGGGAGTTACTTTTCATAAAGTAGGTAGCTTATGTCCTACTTCACATCCCTGGTAATGTGTATGCACCATCACATGATGATTGGTTTAGTTTATTTATTTATTTTATTTATTTATTTATTTACATATGGATAAAGCAACAGTCAACAATCAAAAATAACAATACAATAGCAATAATAATAGAAAATAAACTAAATTGAAGACCTAAAACGCTTTATCACATAAAAAATAACTTACACTAATCATAATAATAAAGGAAATAATAATTGTTTTAATATTTTAGAAACATTGGATTAAAAAAAACTATATATAAAAGAATAAACGAAAAAGTTCAAATGAATTCAAATTATTAAAACTAAAATTACCACATAACAGGTTGGCAAACATAAATAGTGAAAATTAAAATATAATATAGAAACTGTCGTTGAGATGGTCATGGATATAAAATGTGTTTAACTGTTTTTTTGAATTTGAATGCCCGATGGTCAAATATGTCTAATGAAATGTGTTTGCTTGCAAGCTCATTATATATACGAGTCATACGTACAATTGGGTTGAAGTAAGAAGTATTATTCATATAAGTTTTAAGAATAAATGTTTTAGGAAAACGATAATTAAAATTGGTGTTAAAATTAAGAGACTCTAGCAAGGAAGGAGATGAAATATAATTGTGCAGCAATTTATGAAGAAATACTAGATCATGTTGAATTCTACGAACATGTAATGGTATAATGTTATATTTATTTAATCTGTCACAGTAAGAAGAGACACTGCGAGCATGACCATACCTGAGACATAGAATTTTAGAAAATTTTCTTTGAACTGCCTCAATAGATTTAGAATGTGTGGTGTAACAGGGTGACCAAACTACAGATGCATACTCGACGATACTACGAACTAAACTGTTAAATAGGATGACAAGACTGTTAGGGTTTTTAAAAGATAAGGATGATCTAGTTATGAAACCTAAAATTCTAAAAGCTCTACTAGTGATGTCATGGTAATGTTCTCTAAATGATAATTTATCATCAAATAAGACGCCTAAATCTTTCGCCAAAGATTTTCTTGCTAGTAATTGATTGTCAATTATGTAAGGATAGGAAATTTTATATCTCTTATTGGTAAACGAAATAACAAAACATTTGTCAACATTAAGGTACATAAAGTTATCTATACACCAACGGGATATAGTGTCAAGATCTTGTTGTAGAAAGAAGCAATCAGAAGTAGAACTAATGGATTTAAACACTTTGAGATCGTCTGCATAAAGTAATGATTCACAAGAAAGTTGAATAATCAAGTCGTTTATAAAAACAATGAAGAATAATGGGCCAAGGTGAGAGCCTTGAGGCACACCTAACTTAATGAGAAAAGGTAAGGAAGTAGAACCCTTAATGGCTACAAGTTGACTTCTATTATTTAAATAGGATTGTACCCAACGAAGTAAATTACCGTGAATTCCATAAAGAGCTAATTTTTTAATAAGAATAAAATGATTTACTTTATCAAAGGCTTTTTTGAAATCGGTGTAAATTGTGTCAATTTGGCCACCTCTAGCAAATTCCTTACAGAGTGCATTTTTATACTCAAGTAAGTTACTAACAGTCGATTTATGCTTAATAAATCCATGTTGTTTTTCAGAAATGGAGGGGATTATTAGAAAGTAAAAATAATCATATACCAAAGATTCAAAAACTTTAGCAATGCATGAAATTATACTTATAGGCCTGTAATTTTCACAATTGGAAATATCACCATCTTTGTGTATAGGGATAATATATGCCAGTTTCCATGCATGTGGAAAAATACCATTATCTAGTGATTTATTAAATATAATAGTCAAGGGCAAAGTAAGTTCATCCGCACAAGCATTGATAAATTTGGCAGGAATACCATTGCTAAGTCATATCTATCTATGATATCTATGATAGTCATATCTATAGTACAGTATTAATAAGAATGTTTTCTTAATTACTACTTTTTTAATATCTCATGGTAGTGAAATTTCCATCAATTCCATCAAATATATTGGTTAAAATTTGCTTATAAAAATAATTACTTATAATGGAGAAACTTTTCTCATTTTGACAGTCTTTGGAGTTGTAAATTTTTAAATAGAATTACAAAGGCAGTCAAACTAAATTTACAAGGTGTCTATTAATCATTGTCACAGAATCACCTGTGACCAGAGAATTTACTAAGTTCTTACAGTCCATAATACTGAAACATAAATAAACATTTTAATTTAAAGTCATTTGATTAGAACATCATTTAGTTGTATAAAGTTGTTGTAGTTTTGCTCATTGTTATATGTTTGTCTTTATTCTCACGTATGTAAATAACGATTTAAAATATGACTACTATCAAAATATTATAAACATGCGACCTGTTTTATACCCAAGTCTATAAATTTCATTGCTTTTTGTATAATGGCCTTTTGTTCATTCAAATTTTTAGTTTTTCAGTTTTTTATGCTCCTATTTTTGGTAACTCTGTTCATTGACCTAAAACTATAGCGGCATAGATAAAGATATGTGGAATAGGATAAATGGAAAATAGACGCGTTGCCGAAAGGTGTCTGGAGTAGTTTGTGAATCACAAATATCGTTGAAACACAAGGGGAAGATGAAAAAACTGTAATAAGACCAGTCATGTTATGTGAATACGAGTGCTGTGTTAGGAAAGAGACGATAGAAGAGATTACATGCGGCATATATCCAAATGTTAAGATGGATGTGCGGTGTAATCAGAATGGATAAGATTAAGAATGAGTATAGCAGAGGAAGTTTGAAAATAGCAACAGTCATAGAGAGGTTAAGGAATAATAGGTGGGCATGGTACAGACATATTATGAGAAGAGATGAAATTCATCTAACTAGAAGATTTTTGAGAATAAAAGTGTATGGATATAGGAGTACAGAAAGACCGAAAAAGGTGTGAACGGATTGTATGAAAATTATATGTGTATAAAAGGTGTCAATACTGAGATGACAGCTGATAGGAAGGAATGGAACAGGAAAACATTGTGTGTTGACCCTACTTAGTTGGGATAAGGGTGAGAAGATGATAATGGTTTTCTATGAATTGATTTAGAAAATATGTAGGTCAGTTTAGAAAACTTTGACATGATAATATAAAATATATGTAACTCTAATCTATTTACCAATTCTCGTATTTACGACTAGTCAATGTGGAATTATGGAATACTGAGTACCAGGTACATTCTTCGTTTATAACGTCTTTGAGAATATATTTCATTTTAGAATGTTAACGCAACATGCTACAAAGTCGAGCTTTCCATATAGAAGTACGAGATATTAGTATGCTAGTTTTATTTTTTAAAAGTAAACTGTAATCCATCTTTCTTAAACTAATAATAATTTATAAGTCTCCCTATAGTACTATTTATATATATAGGTATTTGTAGGTGGTAGAGCCACGCTGAAGCTATTACTGGTTTCAGCATGAATGGGTCAGCTAGCTTGAGGTAGTGCCACATTCATAGAAAAGCAACGTGAAGTATCAATGCTTGCGTTGTTACGTTTCGTTCGGTCACTGAGAACGCTGGAGGCCAACCTTCTCTCCCTTTCCTACCTCTCCGTCTTTCCCCCTACCTCTCAACCATAAGCTGGCAACGCACTAGCAACTCCCCTGGTGCTGTTAGTGTCTATGGACGACTGTGATCACTTGACATCAGGTGACTCGCATGTTCGTTTTCCTCCTATGACATAAATATATACACTAGCGGTCCCGGCGGACGCTGCTCTGCTTTGGTAATAAAAAAAGTCCTAAAATTCTACCGCAGCGCCACCTATCGTTTCCAATTGGGAATCTAAACAATTCTCGGATCGACATAAAAAAATTCATCAAAATCGGTCGGTTAGGAGAAGTTCAGTGACTTACACACGTACAGATAAAATTTATATACGAATCATATGAAAATACTAATTACGGTGTCGGTACACTATAAAAAAAATGGCGCCGGTTTAAATTTTATAGTAACTTAATATCAGAGTCAATATCTATCTATCTATACTAATATATAAAGCTGAAGGGTTTGTTTGTTTGTTTCTTTGTTTGTTTGGTTGAACGCAATAATCTCAAGAACTACAGATCCGATTTAAAAGTTTCTTTTAGTGTTAGATAGCTCATTTATCAAGAATGGCTATAGGCTACATATCATCACGTTAAAACCAAAAGGAGCTGAGCACTAATGAAGAATGTCTCAAAATCGGGCTATTTTGGAAGCTTCCGCTGCGTGTTAATGTCAGTATTATATGCGTTGCCATGGTAACGCGATAACATTCTATCAAAAATATTTTCATGGTTTATTTTGTATTCCTATTCAAAAAATTTATTCTACGTTAGTTTTGTTTTCGATTTTTAATTATACGTGTTACGTTTATATTGCAAACATTTCTTAAGTTTATTTTGTGTTGTTATTCAGAAAGTTTAGTAGTAATAAAATATTCGTCCAATAAGACAGTCGAAGGAATTTATCCATACAGCCAATTCTGAAGTTGTCAATATAGTTAGTTTTCTTCTATGTCCAAGTTAATGTAAAGGTATAAGCGCCGAATCCTCTACATAATATAACGTAATTTTTTATCTTCTTAATCTTCAAGAGCATAGAATTAATGCTTCGTGGTTTTACTTTTCATTCATTTTACTTATGCAAAATAAACGAACGATATTATATAATACGCAACCAATTTCTACACGATATAGAATCATGTAACACAAAATTATGAAAAAAATATAAAATCCACTACATGACAGATTGAAAAATCCCGCCAAACACTCTTAAAAACTCTATTCTACATTAGTTTTGTTGCCAATTTTTTATTTGTGATATATTACGTATTATAAAAGTAAAGTGAGTGTAATTTATATTCAAATAAATTATTTTTGGTGAATACAATCTGTGATGCTACAAACATCAACATTTTTTTTAACTCTGTCTATATGTCTGTTTTTTTCTTTGTTCCGGGTAATCTCCGAAACGACTGGACCTATTTGAACGTTTTTTTTCTTAGAAATGACTACGCTTAACAGCTTCACCGGACTACAAGTAATATTTGAACGGTAATTTTACGGGCAAATAAGTAACTAATTAGCTGTTTTATTTTAAGCTAGCGGGTTTAGAAGACGTTTCCCGCCCTGATAATAAGACAAACTATACCTAAACCTTGGCCACGAATCATTTTATATATTGGTGAAAACGACATGAAGATGCGTTCAGTAGTTTTTGATTTTATTGCGAACAGACATATAGACACATGGAACAAGACTATTTTATACTATGTAGTGATATACTGTTATCATTGCATTCGTCCTTGTGAAATTAATCAAAAATATGTTGTTCACTGTAAACGCTATAGTCCTGTGAAGCTGTAAAGGCCTTGCAAGGCCAATAGCGTAGTCAATTCGAAAAAAAATGTACGTGTGACGTGCGCTGTACTGGACTCCGAGAATAAATATAATTGAAAGTCATATAATTATATGTGATTTAAATTATAGCAAGGTATAATAATAACTTGATTATATGACACTATGGACATATTATATCTATATAAATTTAAAAACTTAACAAATATTATTCGATAATGTTAAGCTTAATATTTTCATTACTTTCTTATATAGTTTGAGTACTGAGGGTGATATATAGTTTAAAGTTCCAGTTATGTGACTGAGAATAATCCCATCCCATTCGATTCACTACACGTTCACATATATAATGTACACGTTACCTGTTACAGTAGATGATATGCGTGTGATACTTAAAAATAGTTTTGAAAGAGTATTATTGTAATTTACACATATACACATTGATCACAATTTTAAATTTATTTAATATATTTAAAAAAACGCGCGCGAAGCCGCGGGTAGCAGCTAGTTATTATATAAATATGTTACATTAAAACTTATAAACTGAACAACCCGACGTAACATATGTAAATTAATTCGTACTCTGGCAGCATATAAAAATGATTCAATAGAGGGGTTGCGGAAAAAAATAATACGTGTCGTTTTCTTTTTTCGCTCGTAACTCGATTCGTAGGATTATCAAGCTCCATTCTGATTATGATTTAGCGGCAGCGGGACGTAAAAAAAGGTAAGAATAAAATTAAAATTCTTTCATTTTCATGGCCTTCTTTCTTTAACGTATTAAATAAAGCCGTATAGTATTCAATTAGCTATATACTTATTCAAGTTATAAATGCAATTAAATGTAAAAAGAATATAGTCTAATTTAAATAAGTATAAAGGAATACAGTGAAAAGAATTTAATACCAAATATATTATTCTCTCTAAACCTTTCAGGTATGTATGAGAAAGTTGAAGCAAATGTTTAAACTAATTATTATACATTTAAATTTATTAAGTCAGATTTTAAATCCTATTAACTTGTGATATAAGTTATGGCTTTAGTTTTCCCTATCTCATAAATAAAGGCTTGAGCAGTTACTAACGGATGTAACTTACACAGTATTTCTAGACGGGTGTTTCTCACATACAAGTGGATTTTACAGCTGAATTTGCCATTTAGATGTATATGGTAATAGTTGTATTCAATATTAAATTTCATATATTGAAATTAATAGAGTATCGTAGGTTATTTTATTAGTAATTTCTTTTCAAAATTCAATTTAATATGTAAAGTAAAATCAAAGAAAGAACAGGACAAACCTTTAAATAAATATTGAAATAATAATAAAATAGTAAATATTTTTTATTGACTTGCATTATCTATATTGTTAAAATTTGTATGAGAACTCGCCACGAATAAAAAAGAACAAATTATCGACAGTGGCAACGAAATACGACTAGGTTCTTAAAATAGCCCATCTTGAACGTTGTCGAATCGTCTGAATAATGACGTCAGCTTTCCAGAAAATATTTTTATTGAAAGACATGTAAAGCGCACCGCGATGCGTCCTAGTATAACAGTGTTTTAGATATCGGAGCGAATACGAAGAGAAAACAGAAGGATTAGAATTTCGAGTGGATTGTGATTACATCTCTATTAGGTGTAAGTGTGACTGTAGTGTAATTGCCTGGTAGTGACTCTATTTGGTGTTTTGTATTTACGAGTACAATATATATAGTGTTTCTCATAAGCATAACAATACTTCATACTTTTTAGAATTTGACTACAATATCTATGGATATATATGACGATGTGACCTAACTTGGTAGCATACTGTATCTAGAAGAGGACTGGCTCTTGGATGCGATGTATTTATAAATCTATAGGTAATATTAAGTGTACATTGGTTGAGCACATCACATGCGCCAGTATGAAGATGCAGATTTTATTTTCGTCATATTGATGTGTGTTAAAATACTAAATAGGTTATGTATTTTGAATAATTGTTATTTAATAAAATTATGATTATATTATTTTAACGTCATCCGATCTATATACGACAACACTTTGTTGCCTTGTGTATTGTTTACGTTACTTATTTATTTTATTCCTTTTTCTATAATGCAAACATTTTGTAGATGATTTGTTTTTAATCTTTTCCGGTAAATAAGCAAAAGGTATCTCGAGTTACTGAGGGACGTTTTGTTCGACTAACTTTTTATATGGCGCAGAATGGCACGGCGGAGGACACATAACGAGCACCTGTGCCCTCATCTACATAATGTCGACAAGTCATTGAACTCAACATCGTTGGACAGTTTCATACAGCTTTGTATGATGGTATCTAGTTTTATTCAAAATCAAATGGTTAATAGGTTTATAATCTATCTATTACGTTAAAATAATCAATGTAATTAATTATCTTTACAACTTAACATAATGTTCACGTATTTAATTCACATTTCTAATGTTAGAATTAATCTATCAGAACAATATTTACGTAATTAAATGCCATAAAATCCGATTTACCTTTAAATTAAAATATATTAAATATAATCAAAACAAAATCTACATTAAAGTAGTACAAAAAATAATATACAATAATTGTGAGAGTTTTATCAGCTAGTAATATTTTTTGTCAGGAAACGCTCGGATAGGTGACGCTGAATCGGTTTATTCGACTCCAATCGTTACCAACCACGTTTACTATCTGACAGAGACTGCATAGTTCCAATAATTACGTTTTATAATAATGTAAAAGTAATCTAATCTATGTTTTACATATAATCAATTTAGTATTTTTATTTAATTCGTATCGTATGGTCGTAAGCACACCCCCATCTTTATATAGCTTTGCTTAAAATAAATATTATTGAAATCTGAGCTAGGTGTATGTATTACAATAAGGCAGGAGAATTTGTTTGATTGGTTGAACGCGCTATCTTAGGAACAACTGGTCCGCTTTGAATTTTTTTTCAGTATTAGTTAGTTCATTTATCGATGGAGGCTATATGTTATATATATTATCACGCTAAGACTAACGGGACAGACAAACGAAGAATGTTTCAAAATCGTTTTATTCCTTATGTGAGGGTTCGCTGCGTGTTAGTGTTAGCCCAACTAACATTTCATTATTAACTACTCCACGCGGACGAAGTCGCGGGCAGAAGGTTTGTTAATAATAATTTGAGAAGCGTAACTGGAATTCTTGAATTGGTACAATGGTACAAAACCGACATTTATAATTACAATACTAAATAAACATACAATAACTATAAAATATGCTGACAATATAGTAAGTACAGTTGTAAAATTGAATAGTTGACCGTGTTGTTATATATAATTAAAAAAAGAAAATTCTATAATTTCTTACGAAAATAATTATGAACAATTACGATACATTTTAAATCTAGAGTATGACTATTTAGTTTAAGAAAAAGTTAAGAACACGTTAACAATTGTTACTTAGTATTTGGTAATGGTTTGATTCAAACGTACGCATCAACATTGAACATATACGAAGTTATTATAAAAAAGTTAAATACGTATTAGATACTTGTTTTAAAAAGGTTTCGTACTAAATGCACCTCACTCGCCCAAGGCAAGTTCGCGTTATCCTTTTTTCGCAAGTCTAACCTAACGTAAGTAAAGTGAGACAAAAGAACAAAATGGCGAACATTAAGCGAGCGTGGTGCATTTAAAACGTAACCTATTTAAATCAAGTATTCAATACGCATTTAACTTTTTTATAATAACACCGTTAGTGTCCCTATTGAAGTGAACATTTTGTAAACAAAGAAAAATCAAATAGTCCTTAAATATTTACACTCGATCGTGTATGTTTATTATGTCGTTACAGAAAAAGTCTCGTGAAATGTTACAGTTCACGGCTTCTTTTATGTGACGCAAAGGAGAAGGCAAACAAAATCACATCTCTACGGATTATGTTAGTATATTTTTTAT